>JAOTQH010277458.1:0-19860 GCA_025631255.1 Cornus kousa
TAAAAAAAAAATCCTCTCCATTTAGGAACAGCCACAGTAACTCACCATGAAACAAGACCAGTTTCATAATTCAGTAACCCCTATTTTCAGTGGCATATGATAAATCAAGGGTATAATGATAAATTCCGAACTCCGAATTATTAGGCATCAAAATAATTATTGAGAGATTTGGGGGAAAATAACTAATATTTCAGAAAAGAAATCTAAGACAAACATTCAAGTAAAAAAATAAAAAAAATTAAAAAATTAAAATTCCATATATGCTAAGAAACTCAATTCCCAGTTTTACAACTATTTAGAATAATTCAGAATGCAGCAAGTATTTGTGCAATTCAAAATATTCTGAAAAAATATTCTAGAATATCAACCTATTCGGAATTTTGTTTTTTAGTTTAATAAAAATATTTGAATAAATTTGGGACCCTGAAAAGAAAAGAAAAATGTAGAATTTTGTTGCTATAGTAGAAAATGTAGTGTCATGTTAAAAACGTGTATGGAGTACTTTAATTTAACACCCATCCCTCCTTTCAAAGGGAAATTAAAATGAGAGGAACCTAACTGGCTTCATTTCAAGCATTAAAAACAAGGGACCCCAACCCAACCAGCTTGCTCTGCAGGTATTAAAAGAAAGGACCCCAGTCCTATAAAAGAGCCTGCTTGTGAGTTGTGATCATATATATATATATACACACACACATGAAAATGATCTCTTGCACACCAGTGAGTAAGAAATTTATCCACAGCAACTACCTTTTTAACACTTGAATCATATCCAAAGGTCATTATGCTTGCTGTGAATAAATTTCTTGCTCGTATATATATAGTTGTGCTCTCTGTGAGTGTGCGCGCGCGTGAGGATGGGGTCTTATCATCACAATGGCTTAACCCAAAAACATTGCCTTTCGAGATCAACATAAACTGTTCAGAAGCAAGCAAAACAATGCATTCATTCAAATAAATGATTGTATTGACAGCAAAAGAACTGAAAATAGGAAATTGATATGATTCAAAACTCTTATGACGAGTCCTAATCAACCTTTGTAAGTATAACCAAGTCAAAGTGCTGAGGATAAGGTCAGGACAGACCATAGAAGATTGAAAAGTACATATCATCAATAAGTCGCATGTCTGAAAGTGATGAATCAGTATAGTACCAAAAAAACTGGGTGGTAGTTGAGAGGTGAACTTACATGGATAGGATGCTGTTTTAAAGCTTAGAATTTAATGGCACCGACTTTATCTTTGTATAGCATTGGCCAAAGGTGTCTGTTCTCTGCAGTTAGCGACCGGAACAAGAAGAGCTGAATTTTCAACGGTTAGGAGATAGATCATCTGAAGAGTTTCAGTAAGGTCATGAAGAACAGGGAATCAGGGATTTACTTTTTGGAGTTGATTTTTACGGCAACCAGCTCAGAACAGTATGGGCAATTCCCAAACATAACATCAAATGACCTGCAGTACAAAAATTAAGAGGGAACATAAACCAATTAATTTTTATTTAATAAGCAGATTAGATGATATTCTCAGATAAATATGGTAGATTAGAGATGGTCATGCCACGTGTAGAGTCAGCATCAGTAATCTGGTTAATCAAAGTTTCCGATGATGTATTGATTGGTTATATGGTATTGGTAGTTTTGCTGTGTTTGGAAGCAATTTCAGGGTTAAAAGAATTTCTGATAGTGTATTCCATGTATATGACTACTGAAGACCACAAAAATAGTTATTTTTATTTTTCTGTCAACATACAAGGCAAAAGAATAAGGAATGTCAAGAAAACAAAGAATTTTTTTTCTAAACAATAGAAAACACAAAGGAAAATATCTGCCAAGTCACAGATCATTTCTTGGCTGCAGTGCTTGCTAGAGCATTAGCATATCTACTGTCAATTGTAAACCCACTATATTATTTAAAAATACGATTACTAATTTCAGCAGGATGCACAAGTCTCCCAGGGAATTATGTGCCTCTACTAGCCCTATAACTGATATTAGCACAATCCTCCATGCTAGAGTTACAAATGCCCTTGTCAACAATTTAGGCACTAGGCCCATCTGCAATATGGTAATGTTAAGTTTAATGGAAAAGGAAACTGATAAAAACCCCGATCGGTTTTTGTTACCGACTGATGTGGCTATCAATGAGATAAACACCCTATGACCAAAGAGTCCTTGTTGCACACTATTTATTGGAGTTGCACAAAAAAAACAATCGTTTTTTGTAGCATTACTCAATGAAAAACTACCCATCTCAACCCCAAGGGGTTGGCTCAAGTGGGTAAGAACTTGGCCATGGTGCCTCAGGAAGCATCAAGTCTATGGTTCGAATCCTCTTGAGTGCAAACAATTCCTTCAGGGAGTATCAACTAGGGACAAAAAAAAAAACTACCCACCTCATTACAGGAAAAATGAATTGAAGAAGAAGAAGGTTCGGGGATATAATTCCAAATGCATCTTTCAGTCTGCAGCAGTTCACACTAATATTTCATCATGATTATGAATAATTTGGTGAGATAGTATTTAGTTCTCTAGGAAATCATTAATGCCATTTGGAAGATGGAGTACAATCTTTTGCCCCAACATCACATAATCAAGACCTCCTAGCTGTTTGAGAAGGGAGGCTGTGCCACTAAAGCAAATGAAAATTTTCTCATCCTACGAACTGGCCTAATGGCCACACGAAATCCCTTTGGTCGTTCTTTATCCTACCACCAATATTAGAACCTTGAACAACAAATATGAAGTGGGCATGAATATTAGCAAAAAGCAATTAATATAATAAAGTACATTTTCTAACATTTGAAGTACCATTTGTAATGCTATAATGTAACTTTTTTAACACTGAGTCTTAAAATCCAAGGGCTAGAGGTAACAATAAGCAAATTCAAAACATTTAAGAAAAAGCGCTCAAAGAGAGGGCAATTATATATGTTCAGAAAATTAAGCAAACCTATCCTCAGTGATATTCTACCCGGCAACCTATACAACATGGACAATTCTTAAAAGGAACTGTGCTTGTGCAAGACATCGTGTAGGACTGACATTCATTTGATATGCCTGGACAACCCATGCATACATGTCCAATAGGAACAATTTTTTTAAATAAAATCTGTCTTGATAGCGGTCAGTTGCATTTAGCTAACACTTGGAGATATATAAAGACCGAACAATATATGTTGCATATAATATCCTGAGTAAGGAACGATTACTCAAGAAATTTAGGTAAACTAACCAAAGTTATAAAGTTATCCAAAAACATATAAAAATATGTAGGAACACGTTATAGATTATACCTATTCATGCCAATTTCCTACTTTCAAGTGATTGTCCATTTCAATATATTTACATCATGTTAAGTAGTTGTGCCAATGATTTATGGCCAAAGATAAATTCTCTCTGATAACCATTGTTCTGGGCATGCATCAAACAAGGTGAGAATCAGCTTCAGGTTGACTATGCAATCAATGCATGCTTGAAGAAGAAAAGATCATACTATCTAACAAATTTCAAAGATTTTGACCAATCACAAAGCCCTGCAACAAAGGGAAAAACAGACTAACTAAAAAATTGCCAAAAATGTCCACAAGAAGGGTCAAGAAGAACAGAAGACAGAACACGTTGATGCAGTGGGATAAAAAGAGTAGAGAGAAGATCATCCTCTTCAAGATAGAAAACCTTAAATGTATATGAGTCATATGTTGGTAAATTCCTACTCAAAACTCGTGTTCTAATGTTTCAAAGTGTCTTGAATTGTATGAGAACATCTAATGCAGACACGGTAGACACAAAATGTGAAAAACGCGGTGGAAGATTTGCATCCCCAATCACACATCTAGGTCACAGGTGAATTGAGCTTAGTAAGACCTTAGTTTGATCTTGGTTGGGCTCATAAAAATGTTTTGGAAGTATTTGTGAAAAATGGATTTTTAAAACTTAAGTTTAATATATTTTTCAAAACTGGATTTCAAATTGGAAAATAACATACGTCGACTGAATGGTTGATCAATCGAAAGGCTTCCAAAAGACATCAATCAAAATGGTCGGCCAATGGAGATGTTCCAGGAAAATTAAGATTAGTGTCAATTGATTCAGGTGTGTCCATTGCGGTTCAATTGAATGCTCGGTCGATCTAATCTATCGAACATAAATTTTTAGAAACTTAATCTGAATAAAATTTTACAAGGCATTAACTACCTAAAACATATGGGACTCCTATATTGGCAATAAATATGGGGTTATAGTTAGTATAGGTATGAATTGAGCATCTCAAATGAACTAGAGAGACATTACTTACGAGAGAAAATCTTCTGTTTTACTCAATCTAGGGTTTCCAAAGAACATACTATGTGTGATTGAGTGTTCATCAAGGAGAAGATCATTAATCGATCCTATTCAACCGACCAATTGAGAGCAGGCAAGTGCAAGAAATCACTAGAGAAGCATATTCGTGATGAGTGGATGCTGTAGACGAGCAGACAGACAGTCTGGAAACTTTCCGAGGAAAGTTTGGTGTCATCAGTGCTAGAGGTAACTAGGGGTTCCAAGGTGAGTGAACTGTTAACCTAGTTGTAATATCCGTCTTTCTTGGCAGTGGATTGTGCCTAACTGGATTAGGTCCAGTGCTGTTACCCTTTTTGGATTTTCTAAGTAAAAATCTTGTGTCTCTGCTCTACTTTACTCTTTGTTTATTGCTTGATTGAAATTGAAAATTAACTAGAAGCTAAAAATCAATCATCACAAATAACTAACTGGAATTTAAAAAAGGATTAATGAACTTCTACATTTTTTAAAAGTAGAATGATAACCATAAAACCTATTCAACCACCATCCCCCCACGAAAGGTCAAATTCACTGCATGCACTCTGACACATTCAAGCCTCGGGTAATGATTTATTGCACTTTCAGCTCCAAAGAAATGGAGGTCTTACCTAATGTTAGTTTCGCGGCTCTCACCTATGAGGGGTCTTGCGAGGAATGGATTGGATACAAAGCTAACTTTTATCATTATTTGGCACCAAGTGACTTGTCTAAGTCAACTTTTATCATAATTTGGCACCAAGTGGCTGTTTGCATATTAGGACTTGTGTTCTCATTCTTGGCAACATGGATTTTTTTATCACAGGCACCAAGCAATAAAGATTACAAAGTAAAATTTAAATGTGTCATGGTGCAATTAGCCCATTTAATGTGTCTTTAGAAGCCTAAGAAAAGAAAAAAAAAAAAATTATTAATTTACATGTGTAATTGTAGAGAGAGTGTTTAGACACCCAAAGAGTTTAAATAGTTCCACCCTGTTCTATATATAATTTAAGGTATATTTGAACCTTGACACCCACCCTATACAATGAGCTATATACAGATGGCTCTCATTTTGTTGAATATACAAGTTTTATATCATAGACCTTTCCATTCACATTCAAATACTAAGAATACAATGGAGGCGGTTAATGTCCATGGGAAGTCCAAATTGATATTGCTTGAGTAATAACCCTTAAGCCTCCGAACGACACTCTTAAATTCTGAAAATTTAAGGTAGTTACTTAAAGTCATAGGAATTGACTTTGTTGTAATTCATGGTGTTATTGAACTTGTACATGAACTAAAAACTTTTTTTCACCTTTACAAAACATGATAACAAGAAGTAGCTCTACCTTAATTCTGCTTCCAAATAAAAACTAGGTAGCATGTCCTACTACTACATGCGTGCCATGTTGTTAGAAAAGAAACAAGACAGACTACTAAGAACAATATCAGCTTACATCTTGTTATTCCAAATTCTGAACTAGAGAACTAAAGATATACTTGGTAACAAAATATGTAAAGAGATATGAAAATTTCAACATACTGCCTTGTACTTGTGATGGAGCGCAACCAATCCCCAAGACAGAGACTATGGAAAGCCCTTTTGCAATTGTTATTGTCACATGTATAATCAGTTCCACTTCCACTCCTAGCTCCAAGTTCATCATCTACATTAACACCACCAACCCAACAGTAAACAAATAGAATGTAAGTTAGGGGATTTGATAATGTGCACACTCAATTACCAATAGGAAGACATTGTGCGTAACAAATTCCACATTCAACTTGCTGATTATTTTTCTGGACATCTGGAGGTCCTGGAAGTTGAGTCTCCGTTATGATTGCAAGATTTTCGGGAACAGGTTTGTTCTTCTTCCTAAGCAATTAATTTGAAAGCACAATAACATTGTTAATGATGAATAATTGATGATCAAGCTAAAATTATCCAAAGATAGGAAAGTGCATATTGCTTTTGGGAACAAATGCAAGAAATGATGACAACTTCACTCCAAGTACAAGAGGACCTTATATTACAACATCAGGATTTAGGTCCTAAGGTATCTTAACATCTCAAAATATTTTTAGGAAACAAAAATGACAGCTGGAAAAGGTTTTTTATTAGTAAATGTAAGTATATCTGTAATGTGCAAATAAAATTGTTTTTTCTCATTATTTGCTAACTGCTTAGCGGGAAAACAATCCCTCTAAAGTTAACAAAAGAAAATAAAATTGTTTTTACTGAAGTATATCTGTAGATGGGATTCTTTTCCTGTTAAGCAGTAAGCAAGTAACCACTCTGCTAAACAGTTGGCAAGTAAAAAGTGCATTAGCTAGTGTGGTCCCAACTAGATATGGCGTTGGGAGGGAAATAAAAGAGATATACCTAACCCTTGGCATTATTCGGCACAAAGTGACTACTTTGAGACTCAAACCTGCACCCTTAACTTTTCAGCTTGATATTTTACCATTTGCATCAAACAATGACCCCTAATGTCTATCCTTCAGTAACTTGACATTTTATGTAAATTACAGAAGTTCCCTCATGAAAAAGTACAAATAGAAGGACAGACATGGTAAGTCCATTGTTGCACATAAAGACCCAATGAATTCCCAACAAATTAGAATTATACATAAAAGAGTTAGGGATGCTCTAGATTTTAAACTTATTATTGGACTTCAGACACACTAGGACAGGATTTAAGAAAATAAAAAACACAGAATTTCAGAACCATGGATTTAAATAATGAAACCAAAAGGCATATAAGTATATCAATGCTTCAGAAATGCAGGTGCAGTCATTTCCTTTGTCAAGAAAAAAGTTGACATTTCAGAAGGATAGGTTCGAGAAAATACCATTTTCTGCAATTTCTTTTCCATAATTTTCTCAATGAGTTGACCTCTGGATCTGCACCCATAAAACGATACCTACAAGAAGTTATAATCCAATGACTGGATGAGGAACAGAAGTTAGCAGCAGCAGCAAAAGTAGACGATCCGAGATTCGAGATGAAGTCTTACTCTGGTAATGATTTTGGATCATTGGCATCTATAAATAACATGAGAAAACATTCGTTTCCTGATATAAAATAAAAAAACAGAAGACTAAGTGACATCAGGAAAAAAAAAAAAACAAAATTAAAAAACAGAAAATTACCACTGAGTTTGCAACTCGGTTGATAACTGACCAATATTGATTTGGCGATATGATGCAGCACGATCTGGCTGTTTTGGATCAACCACCCAAAGAGATTGGTCAATATCATCCATGGTAGACCAAAATTCCTGAAGATTCTCCAGATGCTGGGTATAACAGTAAGGACTAGGCACCCTTTAGTGAAAGAGTGAATTTATAACACTAGTCACTTCTGACACAAACCTTTTTCTCAAATGACTAAAAGCCTCTCTCTCCCAAGAAAAAAATAATAATAAATACTCGTCAAGTGTACCTCCTGAAACTGCTGCACAACATCTTTCAATCTTGAATTAATTGACCATTCCAAATTGAAAATATGAGGTACATCCTGCAGGAAGAATTCCAACTTTAATTCTGAATATAGAACCTTCAAATATCAACAGATTATAGCCTATAAGAAACCAACCGCTGAAATCGAAGGTGGACATTTGGGATAGGATTTATCCAATAGAATTTCCATAATATGCACTCTTCCTGTCTTGTCCATAGCACTAAAAAAAAAAAAACCTGTGTCGGTTATTTGAATGTAATTTTAAATTAAACCAAAAAAAAAAAAAAAAAAAAAAAGAAAAAGACAAAAAGAACAAATAGAAATAAGATACATCATAAGCTGAAAGATCATTTTGCAAAAAAATCTAAAAGGAAAATTGACTACCTCATTGGAAAATAATATGATTTTGTTAACAAAATATAGCAACTTCACAAGACTGATTTACAACTTACAGTACCAACAATAAGCTTGGCGATGTGGAATTGTGGCTCAATGTAACTACTATAATGTTTGTTTTTAATCAAGGGAAAAAAAAAAAAAAAAACTTATAGTAGCAACAGTTTAAAAGTTGGAGTAAGCTAGTGTTACCTTTTTTGCTTTATTTTTTTGGGTAAGTAAAATTTTGTTACCAAAATAAGAAATGATATACAATAAGGTTGAGAACACGTTGTCGATAGAAAGCTGGCAAAAGCTTAGCAGCGGAGAAAGCACTCTCACACCCCAAGAGGCTAGAGAAACAAAAGACACAATTTCTTACATCTCAGAAAAAGAAACAACAAACTCTCCAGGATAGCAAGTTCATACAATCTCACCATATGCCTTAAATTTTGGGTTTTGTTTGTATTTAATGGAATCACTAAGTAAAGAGATAAGGAGCCAGAGAAGTCCCTTTCTGAGAAGCATATGTTGGAAATCTGACTTTATTTTTCTTTCCTTATTTTAAGGCTTGATTTTCCTTATTTTTCTTTCCTTATGTTAAGGCTTGATGTACTCCATATGTTAAGGCTTCATGTAAGGCTTAACGTACTCCTTTTCTGTATATATATAGAGAGGCTAGCCTCATTAGAAGTTAAGCGAATTGACACATATTTTACTTTTCATAAGAAGCTTTAGGCCACTCTTGGAGCTCCTTCTCAATAAACCCGATAAAGAAACAATGAAAAATACGTTGTCAATCCTCATAGTCAGGAGACCAATCCAATTAGAGTATAATCGTGCTCCCGAACAATAGAAAATATTATCTTCGAAAATGTTTAGGACAATGAGCTATGCCCCTTTCCTTAGCAAGCTTGAGGCCGAGATGCAAAGTTTTTGTTTGATCATCTTCACAATCCTCCCACTCACTTTAGAAGGTATGTAGAATTCAAACACTATTCTTTATATACTTCCATCATGTTCACTGTCATCATTCTCAAGCTCACTTGGCTTACAAAACATAACTGAAGTACCACTTACCCTTTCTTTGGGGTCAACATGCACAATCGTGGACTCTACAACGGTCTCAACTCTCAACTACCTTCTTGGACACTTCCAAGGCATTACCAACCTTCTCTATTAGAGTAGACATCCTAATAAAAGAAAGAAACTAAAAGAAACTAGAAATGGAAAATCAAGTCTATAGCATAATTCGAAGACATGGACAAGGATGTGGTGCAACAGACACGAGGCCGTGCCGGGCGTAATGCAACATAATAGAGAGAATAACTAAAGCAAATGACATTTTTCTCATCCTCTGAATCAGTCTAATGGCCTAATGATGTCATGTCCTCACAAATATTTCATACTAAATTTCCCATCACTCCTTGAAATTGAGGTGTCAACTATAACAAATACCAAAATGCCAAACTAACATTCCGCATATGAACTACTAAACTAAAATAATTATCCAATCATAAGGAAATATGACATGAAAAATGGTAATAAAATGATCGTCTTAATACAAATAAAGAGACCATATCAACACTAAATCTCCGTACATCAAGAGTGCACCACATAGCCAAATATTGATGGTCTTAAAATCTTTTCTTAAACAAATGGTACAACATTCAATTATGAAATGCCAAACGTTTTTAGCCCCTGGTGCATGCATGAATAGTGGAATAGGGAGGAAAACAAAGAAAGCAGTCCAGGCTAATAATACACATATAAGAACAGGAAAACCTGCATTGTTCTTTATACAACATAACTAAATAGATGTGACAGTAAGGTAGAGCATCTTACAAAATGCGAAAACTAAGAAACTTTAGATCTTGGCTCAACCTCAACAAATGCTCCCATCCAACCTCTTCTATCTGTGTATGAAATAACAAAAATTTAGGATAATTAGATTAAGAATCCTAGAACAGTTATTACTTGTGAGAACAAACTCAGCAAACTAATATCAAGATCTTTCGTGAAGTTATCAGGTGCTTGTTCTAACAGAAGTTAGGCATAATGTAATGGTGTTAAAAGACCCTTTCTTTTATTTATTTGCTTCAGTGCTTAATATATTTAAAACTTCAAAAAGTCTCAACTATCAACAATTGAACACAGTATATAGGGCATGGTTAAAGTATATATTACTGCACGCCAACAGTTTATATATCCAATAAAAACTCTTGTTAAAGAAAGAGAACAACATATTTCTCGATCACCAGAAGCTCTCAGGAGTCGGGAATGTTCTCTTGATTTGTCCCACCAACGCTGCTACCAACAGCGAATGGAACAGGCATGCCAAACACATCATGTTGCATGGGCACTTCATTTAACCAAGATTTTGTGCGTGTGTAGAGGAGAATAGAAGTTTCTGCATTAAGTGTTTTTTTTTTTTTTGATAAATAAAGGTTGTATAAAGAAGCGTTCAAAAGGGGAACGCATCCCTCAGAAAATACAAAAGGCCTAATAGGGCCTCTAAACTCCCAGAGAGTCCAAAAAATCAACTATCTCCTCCATGGATTTACAATGTCTCCCTATAACCCAACAAAAAAGAGTGTTTACAATAGAGAATTTGAACTCCCCAATACGAGTTCCTTTCCTTTGAAGGACCACCTATTTCTTTCAAGCCATAAACACCACCAAATGCAAAGAGGTGTAACCCTCAAAAAATCACGGACTTGGGCCCGCGCTATATGACCTCACCAAGCCTCAATCAAAATTCTGGGGGATCTGGGCATAACCCACTGAACCCCAAACAAACTCAACAGTAAGACCCAGCAAACCCAAGCCACGGGGCAATGCAGAAGAAGGTGATCAACCATTTCAGTATTAAGTATTGGTGTCCCACCAACAGCAAATGGGATAGGCACGCCAAACACACCATGTTGCATAGGCACTTTATTTAACCAAGTTTGTGTGTGCGTGTGCGCGCGTGCATGTGTGGAGGAGAATTAGAAGTTTCAACATTACATATTGCTGTTCCCGTCCTAAGATTTAAGGATTAAATGAATCTGATACATGAACAAGTAACTGTACCGGAATGCATACCCAAGTCTATGTAACATGAATTGGTAATAAATAACACCTTTAAAGCTTTCACATTAACATTTATCTTTTACCGGTCTAAAAGATCATAACATAAAACTTTTAGAAGATAAAGAATAATCCATAACAAGTACACATGAAAATATATTGGAGGAAAGAATACTGCGTCCCAAAATACTTGTCCTTCTCATTTCTGGCTGTCCAAAAATTCATGTCCCATTTGAAAAGTCAAAGTAAAAATGATTGCATCATTCCAGAAATATCTAATTACCGAAAGTTTTCCCAAGATTGATAATACAAATTTTTTACTTTAAAGGGTATGGAATTTCAAAGGAGACAATGCATCAATTTCATTTCCCTTAAAAAGATTGAATATCCAAAACGGACAACTAAAATGGGACGGAGGAGTATCAGCTTTCTTGGTTTTTTCTTTAAGCTTGCTAGAAACCATACTTATACTTCCATATAACGAAAGTCAATAACTTGATAAGAAACCGTTTCAACAGTTAGATGGACCAAAGTTTAGATAGAATAGAGAAACTTCACCACTGTCTCGTATATAAAACCACAAAAAGTAGAAATATCATATCACAGAGCAGTGCCTGAAAAGCTAAACCAGCACCAATGGAGGAGATAGGGGGCATGGGAGAATGAATGTCAACTAGTCAGGTGAACAGTCACATATTAGGAATGTCAGCTCAAGAAGTCCACAATTTAGAAAATAAGTCTCAAATAGATGACATAGGTACATCACAAGTATGTTCACAGAGAAACCACATCAAAGTGTCATGCCCATAATATTCACAAAGCTGTGGAAAGCCTTAACAATCCAATAATATGTAGAACACTCTTATGTTCCAACTGATCAATGGTTTTAATCTTTTTAATGAGAAATAAAATCAAGGGAAGGATTGTAAAATGTTATTGATAAAAGGCTGTTGGAGTAAAGGGTTATTTGAGATGAATGAGAATGGCATAGCCCCTATACCATGGAAACCAACATCAGGCACAAAATGAAGGTAGAACCTCCTACATTTTAAAAATACAGAAACTGAATCCGAGATACTATTACTTCTTTCATGATCCCAACACAAGCATGGGTGATGCAGCAGCGGGTAGGGGCGATTCGAAATCAGAATTCAAATAGAATAAGTACAAGACTGAGAGAGAAAGGGAAGAAGAATAGAGGGAAGAGAAATCAGAAGAGAAAAATAATAGAGGGAGAATAAATCACTATAATCTCAAAATTCAATATCAATAGTCATCAACAGCTATCTTTCACAATGTCTTAACCAACCTTATTTAGGGATCAAAGAAAAACCCTAATCAAACTATTACAATAAATAGAAATCCTAAAATCAAATAATAATAATAAGAGTCAAAATCCCTAATTCTATATTTCCTTCCCACGTCTCCAATAATAGGCCTGGGCCGTATGGACTTCAAGCTCTCGGGCTAGGCCCGGTTCATCATCATTTCCTCTCGGTTGAGAAGAACTCTCCTCCGGAAAGTAAATGCATAAGTATATCTCCAAAAAGTATGAGTCAATAATCCGTCTGATATTTGAAACTGGAAAACCCTTCCATCGAACAAGGTAATACTCAATATCTCCAAGATGAGAGCCATCACTCTGATAATCAACAATATTCTCTGTCCAATCCATATAATGTGGCTGAAAAGATGGATGAACTAATGTCGGTGCTGAGGAAAATGTAAATCCACTTGTAGGAACACATGCCAATAAAATAGGAGGCTTGTAAAAATAGAGATTTGTATGAGAACAGAGATATAGAGATAGAGAGAGAGAGAGAGAGGCAGCGGGGAAGAGAGTCTCAACCCATATTTCTCATATATTGCTTTAACCCTAAAACATGAAGGAGTTATATACAATACAAGAAAGGCCAAATTACATAATGGCCACAACCACTATATCTATTTACAATAAGACCCCAGCATACATAAATATATACATTCAAGTGTTTCAACATTCCACTCACAAATTTTCCCGGCTCAACTTAGTAATTCCTTCACAATGATGCTTGGACACTTTCCTGGGACATGGACACAACACAAAATGGAAATGCCGACAAAGCAAATCTTAAAAAAAAAAAAAAAAAAAAAAAAATGAGTGATAAAATAAAACACGGCCGCCTTAAGGAAACTACGATAATTTCTAAATATTTATATATATAAAATTTTGGCAAGTTTATGTAATATTTTATTGTTTTAATATGAAATTTGTAATAAAGAATCATGATTTTTAGTAATAGCTCATGTTGCAGAGACAAAGACATTAAGGACACAGACATGACATATATTTGTGTGCATGTATGTTCAAATTTTGTGTACATATATACAATTATGATTATTCATCTCCTACTTAAACGCCCAAATTATTTGTTAAGACCTTCATATATTTTGCGTTTTTCTAAAAAAAAAAAAAAATTAGAGAAAAAGAGAAAAAAGCAGGGAAAAAAAGAGAGGTTGCACTTTAATAATATTTCCATAATATTCTTTAACCAAAAAAAAAAAATTCCGTAATATTCTATTTTCCTTTTTTGAAACAATTATAAAATTTTCGTTGTTAAAAGGAAAGCATGTTTCAAGAATCCAGATTTTGGTTACATGATTGTTATTGTCGAAGATTTATCACCAGTCCGTAACCTGCATGTCCTGCTTCCAATTTTGGTATCTTGTCGAGCCAAACTAGTACGATGGCAAAGAGCTATTATCATATAATTTGGTATGTGGAGCCTCTTGAAAGTTGAAACAGCTAAATTTGTGTTCTCAAGGGACTTGACTTAATTTATAGGATATTTAAAGAGCGTTTTGTCATTTTTTCCTAAAAAAATTAACTATCTCGAAGTATGAGCTCCCTAAATTATTCATGATAATTATATTATAGTGAACAATTAGAGGGCCATTACCCAGTGTGATCTTCGTTAATTGAGGGGGTGGTCACAGACCTAACCTTTAGCATTATTTGTACAAAGTGGTTGTTCTCAAGATTCTATTCTCACACTTTTTTTTTTTTTTTTCCTGATTCTATTCTCACACTTGACAACCCGAGTATTTACCACTTCACCCTTCAATGGTCCCTATTTTACTGAATAAAGGTCATAAAGAATTCTATTTCTAAAATTAAAGGATCGTACCAGATTTATCGAAAATGTGTTCAAGAGTGTCAAAGAAAAGCCTGTATTTGATACGAACATGGCTTCTTGTTAGAAGCGCACTTTATTCTCAGTTGTCACAATGGGCTATGGCAGTGTATGTGATTTAGGATTTAAGGAAGAGGAGAAGAAAAATAAAGAACGTATGACGGATGTAGGGTTTCTAGAGAGAGATAAGAAAATTACAATAATGCCCCAAAGTAAACAAGTAAAACACTAAACACCCAGTAACTCTAACACTCCCCTTCAAGCTTGGAGCATACATATTAAATATGCCCAGCTTGAAACACAACCGCTGAAAGGCACCACGAGCTAATGGCTTTGTAAGAATGTCACCCAATTGACCGCGTGAGCAAATATAAGGAGTAACAATCTGTTTCCGTATCAGCAGGACACGAATAAAATGACAATCAACCTCTATATGCTTGAACGCTTGTGAAAAACAGGATTGCTAGCAATGAAGATAGCTGTTTGATTATCATAATGCATAGGCATAGGAGAAGGAACAACAATACCCATCTCTTGGAGAAGAGAGCGAACCCACAACATCTCAGAAGCGGTGTGGGCCATAGCACGATACTCAGCCTCAGCACTAGAACGAGCAAACTCAGATAAAGAGGAAGAAGGCTAATACAAACAGCCCACTGCCAGGCGCACACCCTTCAAATAACGCAAAAAAAGAAAAACAACCACAAAGTGAGGTTGACGAGGAGCATGCATATATTGACTAACCACTCCAAGAACATAAGTATTGTCAAGACGAGTAACAATTAGATAAATTAATTTTCCAACAAGGCAACGATATTGTCCAACATCAGTATACGACTCCCCTTGCTCACCGTAAGTTTGATGGTAGAGTCCATAGGAGTGTCTGCAAGTCGAGCACCTAAGAGACCAGTCTTATAAAGTAGACCAAGAATATATTTCCGTTGAGAGAGTGAGATAATCTGACGGGAACAAGCAACCTCAATCCCAAGAAAATAGCGAAGTGCACCTAGGTTTTTAGTATGGAATTGCTGACCCAAATGACGTTTCAACTTTGCAATTCCTATGGAATCACTCCCAAAGATGATAATATCATCAACATACACAATCAAGACAATGGTGCCCTCAGAAGAATGATGAACAAACATAGAATGATATGAAGTGGAGGGCTTAAAACCATAATCAATCATCACAGTACTGAATCTATCAAACCAGGCACGAGGAGATTGCTTCGGACCATATAGAGCCTCGCGCAGACGACAAACTAGGTGCTCACTACCAGCAACAACATAACCAGGTGGCTGATCCATATAAACTTCCTCCTATAGATTGCTACAAAGAAATGCATTCTTGATATCAAGTTGATGGAAAGGCCAAGAACGGCAGGCTGCCACAGACAGAAGAACACGGACAGAGTTAAGATGGTCTACAAGAGAAAATGTCTCTGAGTAATCAACCCCATAGGTTTGAGTGTATCTTTTGGCAACCAAACGCGCCTTAAGACGCTTAACAGAACCATCAAGATGATACTTAACAGTGTAAACCCAACGACACCCAACGGTTCGTTTCCAGAAGGAAGAGCTGTAAGCACCCATGTCTGATTCTTGCGAAGAGCATTCATTTCATCATCTATAGCATGTTTCCATCCAGACATAGATAAAGCCTGTTGATAAGATGAGGGAATAGAAATAGAGGACAAGGTAAAAGCAAAAGATTGCAAGGTGGAGGAAACACGATGATAAGACACAAAATTAGCAATGAGATGATGAGTGCAAGTAAGTTTACCTCGACATAAAGAATTGGCAAATCATCAGAAGTGGAGGGTGGAGGTACAGGAACCTCTGGTGGAGAAGATGTCATGTTTGGACTATAAGAAACAACCGACCGAGATCTGGATCGCTTGTAAACCTACAATGGAGGATAAGAAGGTGGAGGTAATGACATCGACAGTGTAGGAGAAGAAAAGGAAGGCTCCCCCCACGAGGAGATATGAGATCCAGAGACAAATTCTGGCCAGGTGATGGAAAGAAAGCGGTAGACTCAAAAAAAGTAACATCAACACTGACAAAGTATCGCCGGGATTTAGGACTATAACAACGGTACCCCTTCCGAGTGCAGGGTACCCAAGAAACACACACTTACACGCATGAGGAGACAATTTGTCATGCCTAGGATCCAAGATTTGAACAAATGCCACACAACCAAATACACGAGGCGTGAGCGAAAAAGGAGAGGCATCAAGATATAACAAAGAAAAAAGACTCTGATTATTCACGACAGTATATGCATATGATAAATAAGGTGACAAGCCGTGAGAACATCACCACCCCAAAAATTCTTAGGTACCTGCATATTGAGTAACAATGTACGAGCCACATTCAACAGATGGTGATGCTTACGTTCAGCAACACCATTCTGTTGAGAGGTGTGAGCACAACTAGTCTGATGAGCACAACTATTCTGATGAATGATACCCCGATCAACACAAAATGAATTCAAGGCAGATTGTATATACTCCAAGGCATTATCAGATCGAATAATTTTAATACATTTACCAAACTAAGTAAGAATTTCATTTTAAAACTTAGTAATAATATGAGGTAACTCCGACCTCTCTTTCATTAAAAATAGCCGTGTCATGCGAGAATAATCATCAACAAATATAACAAAATAATGATATCCATTCAAACTTGTAGTTTTAAAAGGACCCCAGATGTCCATGTGGACTACATCAAATGACTCAATTTTACGACTATGACTATGACGCAGAAAAGAACTACGGTGATGCTTGCGCAATTGACAAGCTTCACATTGTAAAACAGATATGTGACTCAAGGTAGGAATAACTAATCTCCACTTGGCCAAGGACGGATGACCCAAACGAAAGTGCCACTGCAGAGGTGGGTCTATAGCTGTCAAGGCTGATGACAAAACAAATGGATGTTCACCAGGATCCAGATAATAAAGCCCATCGTTCTCATGCCTCGAACCAATCATCTTCTTCGTCATGAGGTCCTGAAAAACACATGATATGGGAGAAAAGGTTATGGAACAGTGTAATGCTTTAGTCAATTGACTTACAGAAAGCAAATTAAGAGGAAAATTAAGAACATAGAACTGGAAGATAAAGATAATGAATTGGTAGGGTCAAGATCACCTTTCCCAAGGATGGGACGAGAAGAGCTATCAGCTAAAACAATGTGGTGGTTAACAGATTTCAAATCAGAAAAGAGAGATGATATACCAAACATATGTGAACTCGCTCCAGAGTCAGTAACCCAAGATGGAGATGACTTGGCCACACATGCAACATTACCTGAGTTGGCTAAGGTAGCAGTGGAAGTGGATGGAAAAGTAGTTTGCAACGTTTGAATAAGCTCGCTAAGTTGAGCGGTGACTGCATCATGAGAATAGAATCGGAAGCTACATGTCCAGAACCAGTACGAGGCTATGACTGTGAAGTACCATCAATAGCCTGATGAACATAATATGGGTTGCCATATTTTACCCAACAATAAGGTTTAGTATGATTCTTACCACCACAGTGATCACATTTCCTATCTCCACGTCCACTAGAACGACCACCACCGCGGGAAAAAAGAAATCCCATCTTGGAATCTCTTCAAAACCCTTCACACCCACTAGGGTTTACACAAACTTGCCCTAGGGTTTCAACTACACACCTAAAGCATTACAAACCATGCTCTGATACCATATTGACTTTAAGAAATAATCAAATCATGAGCAAGTGATAAAGAAGAAGAAAAAAAGAAGAAAGCGGATGAAAGAAAAAGAGGGAGAGATAGAGAAATAGAGAAAGAATGAAAAAAATTCTTTCATCCTTTCATCACATTCTATTTATAATAACAAGTTTCAGAAATTACACATAAGCCCCACCATTATATAAGTAATAACAACTAAGCCCCTGACAACAGCAACCTTAATACCAAGAAAATAACTAAGCTTACCCAAATCTTTAGTAAGAAAGTTTGAACCAAGATGACGAATCAAAGTCTGAATGCCCTTACTATCACTTCCAGTAATCACAATGTCACCCACATAGATGACCAATATCACAATACCATGTTTTGTCTTCTTAAAGAACACCGAGTGATCAACCTGACTTCTAGTCATTCCATAAGTAACCACAACTTTGCTGAATTTGTCAAACCATGCTCGAGGAGACTGTTTGAGTCCATAAATAGATTTCTGGAGATGACAAACACACTCCCCCTTGGACTTAAACCCAGGTGATTGAGCCACGTACACCGTCTCACTCAAATCTCCAAACAAGAAGGCATTCTTAACATCAAGTTGACGAAGGGGCCAATCAAGATTTGCAACAAGAGAGATAATAATAAGAACCGAGTTTAGCTTGGCCACAGGAGAAAAAGTTTCATTGTAATCAAGACCATAGGTTTGAGTAAAGCCCTTAACAACAAGACGGGCTTTTAACCTGTTAACGATACCATCTGGATTTTGCTTTACTGTGAAAATCCATCGGCAACCAACAATATGTGCACCTATAGGCTTAGGAACAAGCGTCCAAGTATTATTCAAGTGCAAAGCATGCATTTCATCCTCCATTGCTTTTCGCCAACAAGAATGGGAAAGGGCCTCCTTATATGTCTTAGGAATAGAGATAGAAGATAAGGATATTGTGAAAGCCTTAAATAAAGGAGATAAATGATCATAAGATACAAAATTAGAGACAGGGTGCTTATTACAAGACCTTTTACCTTTACGAATGGCAATGGGAATGTTGGGACTAGATGGAGGAGTAGGATCTGCAGGCGCCGAGGAGAGCAATGGAGGATTTGAGGACGGTGCTACTGGTGCTGTAATTGGTTCAAATGGGCAATGAGACAACTGCAGACGTTTACGAACATAGACCTTAGGATATTAAGGGATGAGCCTATTAGGATATGAAGGGATAGAAAGAATAGGTAGGGGCCGAACAGACTCTTGGAGTAAAGGCTCTCGCAGTTGACAACCCTCCGTGAGTAATAGGGAACATTTTCAAAGAAAGTCACATCAACACATACAAAATGTTTTCTTAATGTAAGACTATAGCATCGGTACCCTTTTTGAGTACGATAATAACCAAGGAATATACATTTGTGTACACGAGGGTCAAGTTTATCACGTATAGGATTTAAATTATGGACAAAATAAATACATCCAAATACCTTTGGAGGGAGACAGAGAGGATCTTTATCAGGGAAGAACATTTTAAAAGGTGATTTCCCTTTAAGAACTGGAGATGGCATTCTATTTAAAAGGTATACTGTTGTGAGAACAACATCCCCCCAAAAGTGTTTAGGCACATTCATTTGAAGCATGAGTGCACGGGCAACAACAAGGATTGGACCATTCTTTCGTTCAGCAACTCCATTTTGTTGAGGTGTATCAACACATGAGGTTTGATGAGTGATACCCCTCGACTCAAAGAAGTGCTGAAAGCTATGAACTTTATAC
>JAOTQH010277469.1:0-10373 GCA_025631255.1 Cornus kousa
GGGAAGACAATTCATGGTTATTGTTTGATGTTTCATACTTTTGAATGCAAGTAGCATACATCTTTAATCATATGGTGTATTTGGAATTGTGAGCTTCATAAAGGATTTATGGCTAGCTTTGATGTATTGTTCATTTCACATGTTGATTAGACAATATATGCTTCATTGCTTCATATGTTGTTCATTTCACATGTTGCTTAGACATTACACACTTAATTGGTCATTCATCAAATTAATTAATTAGATTATGAGCTTAATGAAAGGTTTTAAGATTTGATTTGATGTTTTGTTCTCTTCACATATTCTTTAGACGATGCATACTTACCTAGTTTGATGTATTGTGCCTTTCACATGTTGTTGAGACATTATACACTTATTGAGTCAGCTTTGCTAATTGAATCAACCAATTGCACACACACTCATTAATGTTGCAACACACTCATTTCCCTCATTATTCACTTGTTAATGGTATAGAAATGCATTGCTTGGTGGTGATCTTTACACCCCAAGACTTCTCTCTCTCATTTACTCTTATTATTTCCAATTATTTTAATTAGTGTGCATTCAATCTAGTTTAATCAACCAACCAACCAATTGTGTGATCATTCGACCTATTAGCCCTAATTACTATAATTCCATAGCTCGATACACCCTCAATCCCTTGGGACGATCCCTACTCACCCTATCTATATTCATAGAGAAAGATAGTAGTGGCAAATATAAATGTAAAACTTTTGGCCCTCGCCTTAATGCACACTTCTTTCAAGCTTGATGGTTTAGAGTGACGCGAATCACCCCATCATTGATGTCTCGTGATGGTTAGCATTGGAGCTATCCATTTTGTTGTTATCTTTTTTCTTGTGGTGTTGGGATTCCATCGGGGTATGAGCTGGTCTTGGGAAAGACTTGTTGACTCTATGTTTAGGAGACCTTAGTGGTCGTTTGGGGGATGGTTCCTTTCCTCGTAGTAAGAGATTGGACTCATCTAGGTTCGATTGTACGTTTTATGCGAAGTGTCTTTTGAGAGTCATTTCATTCATTCTTTTGATTTTACGAACTTGCCAATTGTATGATCGCTTTTACATGTTTATGAGTCCCATTGTTTTTGGGCATGCATTAGAAACATGTTTAGGATATGTGACTATGTGGTAGTTATATGAGGATGTATATGATACGTTTGCTTATACAGTATTTGTTTACCATGTTTGTGCCGTTGGTGGTGATAGCACATTGCTATTTGCTTAACCTCTATTTGATAGGTGGTTTATTTGGTTTACCCTATGTGTACTGTGCTTAGTATCATGATATTATTTGATTTATGCCATTTAAATTTTGTGAGCATATACTATGTGAGTATTTTGTTTATTTTGTTTTATCCTTCCTGCACTTATGTTGGGGTTTTGTAACCGTGGTTATTAGGATTGTCATGAGTGAGCTACGTTATAGACTTGTGTTTAGAAGATTTTAGTCGTCCACAATATGGATTTTGACCCAGCGTTTTGTCTTCTATACTTAGCCTTACGGTAAGTCTACTACAAATCTGTGCTTAGGTTTTTGGTTGTAGCATTTTCAGATGTGGGGGTCGTTGTCACTCCAGCGTTAGGGATTTAAGGCCTTAAGCGTAACAATGCCAGTGACATTGTTGTTAGAGTTTTGGGATTAGCTACCTCAACTCTCGCGGATGCCTGGTTCCTATCGTACTTTTAATAATGATCATTTTTGACATTGATGTCATTTGTATCAAAAAGTTTCTTTCTGGGTTGATCTGATAGGGGCATGTTATGAACTAATGCCTTATACTGTCATGTTACCTTATTGACGAGTAAGTGTAGGCGGGTTCTAGTCATTGTTCTTACTGCCTTGTCATTCTTACCCATCTGTCTTTGTTTGACTTATTGTTGTCTTGGGATTCTCTCGATGATTGACATTAGGTTAATATGTCGATTCGTTTGGGGAGTGTCATTCAATTTTTGGGTTTTGTGTTCCTTCGGATGATCTTCAGGCTTTTAAAGTTGTCTTTTCGCACCTTATGGTTTGTCCTTTGGTTTGATCTTGTTCGGTTCTCTTTTGTCTATTCCGAATTTCGGGGACAAAATCCTTTTAAGGAGGGGTAGGTTGTAATGACCCAGTCATTTTCCTTTC
Organism: Cornus kousa; assembly: GCA_025631255.1. Taxonomy (NCBI): domain Eukaryota; kingdom Viridiplantae; phylum Streptophyta; class Magnoliopsida; order Cornales; family Cornaceae; genus Cornus; species Cornus kousa. The sequence goes on from JAOTQH010277469.1 coordinate 2,143, forward strand.
TTTCATTTTTCTCAGAATTTTATAGATATTTTTTTTCCATTGTTCTTTCTTTTCTGAGTTCGGTTTCTCATCACTTAGTGTTATCTCGAGTGCTCTGGAATGGTTTCCGAGACTCTTTCATTTGGATTAACAACTTCCTTTAAGGCCCGCGTCATTTTCACATTTTCATTTTTTTGACACTATTCACTTTTTGTCCTTTACCATATTCTGTCTTTTCCCCGTTTGTCACTTTTTGGCACAACTTCACTTTCTGTGTTCGGAGATGGTTTATAACTTCACGTATCTTCATTCTAAGTGGTTTTCACGAAATAGACATCTTTACTTTTACAAAAAAGTACTCTAGTTGCTCCCGATGTCCATAGGGGCATGGATGCATAGTTCTTCAGAAATATTCTTATTTCTTGGGGTATTTTTCATAAATATATTTTGGAAGATATTTTCATTCTGGACTAATTTTGCAGTTATCACTTTTTGTAGGGGTTATTGTGCAATTAATGAAAATTACTGTTAAATGCCTTGTTTTGAGCCTGGATCCTTGTACAGGATTCATTTTCACTTTTCGTCAAGTCATGTACTCTTAGAATTTCCATTTGGTTATTTTTTTCCAGTTTCAAGATTTTTGGCCCCAGTTGCCGTCGAACTTGTTCGAGGCATATCTCTTTTCTCGGAACTCAGTTTTTGACGTTGCTTCTTCCGTTGTTCATATTTTCTCATTTTGGATCGTTTTTGTTCACGTTGTTTTGCCGTTTAAACGCATCTGCTCAAATTCCACTTTTTTGGGTGGGGCCTGTTCAGGGCACTTTTAGGGTTTTTCTATAAATAGGGTGTTAGTATATGAAAAATCAAATTTTTCCCTCTCTCATCTCTCTTGGCCAGCAGCCATGGCAACCAAGGGGCTGCCACCCTTCTCTCTTATTTTTTGGCCACTTCCCTTTAGTACAAAGGTGTAGTGCCTTAGTATTTTATGTTTGCCCTGTCGTGCTATACCTTCCATTTTTGGCCATTTTTTGAGTTCGGGTTTGAACCCAAGTTTGGATTTTCTTGGTACCTCATTGGTGTTTAATGATCACCTTGTTGTCCCTAACAAAACCTAAGAGTATCGTCGGACTCGGAGCATTTTTCTTTCGGTGGGGATTTGAGATGTCATCTCAAATGGAGGTAGGGGATGTTATAGTTTCATATTTTGTTGTCTTGCATGCTATTGATGCTTATACAACTTGTATGCATGATTTTGTTCAAAATCTAGAATTTAATTTAATTATTTTCTATGGTTAAGATTTAATTCTTATGATGCTATATAACTTAGAATTAAACTGTGGAATGCTAGTAAATTATGTTTTACTATGTTTGTTAACATATATTAAATTGGGATCAATTGAATAAGAATTGCACTTTTTATTTAATAGTTACCCCTTGTGAAAGTTTAATTCCCATGGACGTACCTTGCATGGAATTGACTTGTGATATACTTTTAAATTAAATCATGGGATGTTCTTTAACATACTTTAATTTGAGAGCATTTGGGTGACTATGAAAATCTAAAATTTTCAATTAAAAGGATTAATTAAAATTTATTTAAGGTTCCATTGGCTTAATTAAGTTTTTAACTTGATAATACTGATGACTATGATATGTACACTAGCATATATTAAATTAGGACCATTTAATGTTGTTTTAGAATTTAGGGATTTGATTATCATTATTTAATTAAATTCCATTTTATTGTTCCAATGGCCTAATTAAGTTTTTAATATTGTATATGTAATGACCATGCTGTATGTTTAACATGTATTAATTAGGGGCCATTTGATTGAGATTTGAAACCTAGGGAAATTAATTAGTTTATTTAATTAATTTCCATTTCTATTGTATTATTGATTAAATCATGTATTTGACATTGATAATATGTTTGAAACATGATTTTAGACTTGTAATGGATGCATGACTTTATATTTCAATGTTGAAATATATTGTGATAGCATGTAACGAATCACACACTGAAGATTCGACATGTGATGTTGTTATAGTGTGTAACGAATCACACTCTGAAGATTCGACATTGTCATCCTATAGTAGTTGTGGATTTACAACATGAATTGTGTGGTTTCAACTTACTTGTGCATGGAATCTAGTTTCGTGCTTTATATATATTTTGTGTATAAGTTGTTAACTTATTTATTTTGGAGTCACTTGAGACATTGTTACAGAGACATGGCTAAAGTTTGGCTCTAGTACGGGAGGTATGAGTTCTCCCTATTTTATAGTGCGCACTAGGGTGGTATTCCCAGCTGGTTAATGCTCGGAATTACCGTTTTGGTTTTGGCTTTATCCAAGATTTGAAATCCAAGTCTTACACTATTTGTTTTTGCATTCAATTCCAAGTTGACAACCAATGTTTAATTGTGACTTGTGGTTTTGGTTATGGGCGATTTAATGTTGTTAAGTACACTTATGCATTATGATTTTGAATGAATCATAGCATACTTTTAATGTTGTTAAGTACATTCATGTTTTTATGATTTTAAATGAATCATTGTAGACTTTGATGTTATTAAGTACATTATGCTTTAAATGTTCAAATGTAGCTTAGGAATGATCCTATAGATTCATTTGGAACATAGATGTTAGGTGGCATGACCAACTATGGTTGTTTTCGCATATTAGATGTCAAGTTGATAATATTGAGAATCTATGTCTTGATGCACGGTATTAGAAATTCTAATTATACTAAATTGTCATATTTAGTTGTTTTCGAACTCTTTGAATTCAAGTTGACAACCAATGCTTAATTGTGACTTATAATTTCAGTTATTTGCGATTTAATGTTGTTAAGTACATTTATCCTTTAAATGTTCAAATGTACCTTAAGGATGATCCTATAGATTCATTTGGAATATAGACATTAGGTGGCATGACCCACTTTATTTGTTTTCGTGTTTTAGATTTCAAGTTAATGACTTTGAGAATCTATATCTTGTTACATTGTATAACATATTTTTATGTTCTTTAAATTTCATGAATGATATGATTTATGTTAGAAATGTTATAAGGTAGCTTAAGATGCTCCCTGAGTCTCACCTTTGACATAAACATTAGGTGGCATGACCCTTTTAAATTGTTTCAAGTTAATGTAAAAATCTGTAAGAAATCAAGTCGATGCATGCTCATTTCCTATGAGTAGCTTTATGTTACTCACCCCGAAGTTACTGGGGGTATTGTTCAGGTACAGGATTCAAGACTCGATGATTTGCACTTGCCTTAGGTGGTTTGGAGATTTGAAGTTTCTTTTAAAGTGTTTTTGCTCACATGCAAGTGTTAGCATGTTTAAGTTTTACTTTTGATGTTCTAGCACTTAGTTAGGTTTAATATGCTCTTCTTGCCTTATTATATTTAAAGTGTACTTAGATACACTATTTGGGACCTATTTGATATGTATGACATGAGGCCAAAGGTCACAAACTTAAAGTTTAAGTGTATGCATTTAGATTCCAAGTTTTTCCCTTGAAATGTAATTTTTCTAACTATGGAGGTTTGGCATGTTAAATTTTGTAAATGAAATGTAATGAGGCCGTAAGCCATTGTAGCATGTTTAAAATATCATTTTACACTTTCGTGTATGTTCACATACTCAATCTCCCTTAAAAAGAATCAGTTTTGGACCTATGCATATGGGTGGGATGAATCCTATAGGTTCCCTTACAAATCTCACATGTTTAGTAGAGCTTTCAGTAGGATTCGAGGAGTTTCGATCATCCGAAACTCCATTTTGGTCGACCAATGCCTTATTTCGGTCTATTGAAACAACCTTCCCTCAAAAACTAGCATTCAGAAAAGTTTATACCTATATTGGTTGTCCGAAACTCCAGTTTGGTCGACCGAAATAGCTCTCATTCACCAGCCTCTTTAGTTTTGTTTTAGCACTGATATTCCGACTTTAAACGGTCATATCTCCTTCATTGCTAATCCAAATTGGGTGGTTCTTGAGCCTAAATTTATGGATTTTGGGTTAGATTTCCAATAGTACTAATTCCATTCTCAAAATCAAATCATAGTGAGAGTTATTAATATTTTAGTGAGACAGTGTCAGTTTTTGCTTACACCGGGAATGGGCGTTTTATGGGATTCTTAGCCAAAGTTCTTTGAACCTCTTAGAATGTCATAAAATGATTAGATTAGGTTTTATTCAACTTGTTTGACTTGTTTAGAGTCAAGTTTCTCTTTTTATTTGTGAATTGACCATTTTGCCCCCTTGGTTAATAGATTTTGCCCGTTTTGACCTTTGTTTCCGCTTTCATTTTCTTTGAGTTTCTTGGCTTCATGGAATGTCACACTGGTGTCTTAGAGATGATTTATATCTCAAAGGACTATGGTTTCATCTTTTGTTTCTTCATTTTGGATCCATTATCGGATCAACTTTCGGTTCATCACTGACGAACCGGGTTAAAAAACTTGGGCCGTCACAGGTGGTATCAGAGCTCCTAGGTTTGAATACCTTGGACGATAGTTTTTGGGTACATTTCATGCTTTTTTTGATTTACTTTGATATGTTCACATGCTTTTTGATAATATATTTACGTGCCTTTTGATAACATGCTCGGTGTAATAACATGTTTTCTGCGCTTACATGCTTATATGTTTAAAAACATCTTGATATGATACGTACTTATGTGTTTAAGTACTTAGAAGTTTTCATTATCTGTTTAGAATATTGTATATGCTTATCAATTTTATCATGGTTGTATGTTGCATACATTGACGTGTTATTTATTTGATACATTCACTAAGTAAGTTACATTCGATTATAATAACCTGTGTTATTATTGATCTCATTTCCTTTTCAAGCATATAGAGTCACAGTCTTGACTCGTGGAGATTCTTCTCGTTTGGTCTCAAGTGAGCGTAGGGTTATAGTATTCGCCTGGCGAGATGAGACGTAGGCCACGGAGGCACTGTTTCATCTCATTTTCTCTGTTTTTTTGTGATGTGGTTATTGGGGTTTTAGAGGTGTTGGTATCATCTCTTAGGAATTCATAGTGGTCTTAACGTCCTTGATGTCATTGAGGTCTTTGTTTCTAACGTTATGGGACGATGAGTCAGGGCTAACTCGAATCCTTCCTTGGGGAGTTGGGAAATTGCTTTGTGAGCCTCAGGGCGTGATTCTTGTGTCTTGTTTTCTTAGAATGATGGTTTCAGGATTTGGATAGGTGTATTGACCTAGGATCCTTCTTATTTCCCTTGGATAGCTCTTACGAGCTACGGTTGGGATGTGAGCGGTTTTGTGTAATTAATTACGCCAGTGCAATTAATTACTCTCCCTTATCTTGGAGACTTGGGACGTTGTGTTAGGGTTCTAGTAGAATCCTGTAGAGTTCATATCGAACTTGTTGGCATCTTGGATTGGAGGTTTTCTTGTTAATGTCTTGTAACGGTTAGTATTAGGGTTATCCATTTTGTTGTGTCTTGTTTCTTGTGGTGTTGGGATTCCATCGAGGTATAACCTAGTCTTGGTAAAGACTTACTGGCCCTATGTCTCGAGGACCTTAGTGGTCATTTGGGGGATGGTTCCTTTCCTCGTAATGAGAGATTGGACTCATCCAGGTTTTGTGTTACGTTTTCTGCGTGGCGTCTTTTGACAAGTATTCCATTCATTTCTTTTAATTTTATGAACTTGTCATTTGTATGGTCAGTTTTACATGTTTATGAGCCCCATTGTTTTCGGGCATGCCCTAGAAATATGTTTAGGATTTATGACTATGTGGTAGTTATATGAGGATGTATATGATGCGTTGCTTATACAATATTTATTTACCATGTTTATGCCGTTGGTGGTGTATAGCGCATCGCTATTTGTTTAACTCCTATGTGATAAGTGGTTTATTTGGTTTATCTTACGTGTACTGTGCGTTTAGTACTATGATATTATTTGATTTATGTCATTTAATTTTTGTGAGTATGCACTATGTGAGTATTTGGTTTATACAGTTTCATCCTTCCTGCACTTGTGTTGGGGTTTTGTCATCGTGGTTGTCGAGATTGTCATGAGTGAGCTACATAGTAGACTTATGTTTTGAGATTTTAGTTGTCCACTATAGGGATTTTAACCCAGTGTTTTGTCTTCTGTATGTAGCCTTACGGTAGGTCTACTTCAGATCTGTGCTTAGGTTTTCGGTTTTGTGGGTTTGATCCATTGGCTTGAGGGCACAAACTTGTTCGGCTTTAGATTCGTGACTGGTGTTGTTGTTGTAGCATTTTCAGATATGAGAGTTATTAGTTATGCCAGCATTAGGGATTTGTGGCCTTAAGAGTAATGGTGCCAATGACATTGTTGTTAAAGTTTTGGGATTAGCTACCCCCAACTCTCACAGATGCCTGGTTCCCGTAGTACTTTTGGTAATGGTCATTTTCGACATTGATGTCATTTGTATCGAAAAGTTTCTTTCTGGGTTGACCTGTTGGGGGCATGTTATGAACTAGTGCCTTATATTGTCATGCTACCTTATTGATGAGTAAGTGTGATCGGGTTTTGGTCATTGTTCGTACTGCCATGTTATTCTTAGCCATCTGTCTTGATTCGGCATTAGGTTAATATGTTGATTCGTTTGGGAGGTGTCACTCAGTTCTTGGTTTTCGTGTTCCCTCGGATGATCTTCAGGCTTTTGGAATTGTCCTTTAGCACCTTATGATCAACCCTTAAGTTTGATCTTGCTTCGATCTTATTCGGTTCTCTTCTGTACATTTCGGATTTCAGAGACGAAATCCCTTTAAGGAGGGTAGGTTGTAATGACCCGGTCATTTTCTTTTCTTTCCTTTTTCTCAAATTTTATGAATATTTTTTTTTTCATTGATCTTTTCTTTTCCTAAGTTCAGTTTCTCGTCACTTAGTGTTGTCTCGAGTGCACGTGAATGGTTTCCAAGACTCTTTCCTTTGGATTGACAACTTCCTTAAAGGACAGCGTCATTTCCACATTTTTCATTTTTTTTGACACTATTCATTTTTTTGTCTTTTTCCCCGTTTGTCACTTTTTGGAATAACCTCACTTTTTGTGGTCAGAGTTAGTTTTCGACTTCACGTACCTTCATTCTAAGTGGTTTCCATGAAATATGTATCTTTAATTTTGTAGAAAAGTACTTTGGTTGCTCCCGATGTCCATAGGGGCATGGATGCAAAGTTCTTTATAAATATTTTTGTTTCTTGGGGTATTTTTCATATATATATTTTGGAGATATTTTATTTTGGGGTTAAGAAAATATTTTTAGAAGATATTTCATTCTGGGTCATTAATGCAGTTAACCCTTTTTGGAGGGGCCATTGTGCAATTAATGAAAGTTATTACAAAAATGTCTCGTTTTTAGCCTGGATCCTCGTACGAGATTCATTTTCACTTTTCATCGAGTCATGTACTCTTAGAATTTTCTTTCGGTCATTTTTCCCCAGTTTTAGGGTTTGCGACCTCGGGTGTCGCCGAACTTGTTCGGGGCATATCTTTCTACTCGGGACTCGGTTTTTGACGCCGTTTCTTCCATTGTTCTTTTTTTTTCTTTTTCTTTTCTTTTTTTCTTTTTTTCTTTTTTTTTTTTTTTTTCATTTTGGTTCTTTTTATTCACAGAGTTTCACTGTTTGAGCGCGTTTGCTCAAATTTCACTTTTCCAGACCCGGCGGGACCCGTTCAGGACAATTTTTGAGTTTTTCTATAAATAGGGGATCTAAAATAAATAAAAAAAAAATCAGATTTTTGCATCTCTCTCCCATCTCTTGGCTGGATTCCATGGCAGTCCAAGGGGCTGCCACCTTCTTTTTCCTTTTTTGAACCTCCTCCCTTTAATGAAACGCCGTAGTGCCTTAGTGTTTAATGTTCTCCTTGGCGAGGCCTTTGATTCTAACCGATTGGAATCCGATTTTGGCCATTTTTGAGTTCGGGTTTGAAACTAAGTTTGGATTTTGGTGTGACCTCCTTGGGGTTTAATGATCACCTTGTTGTCACCGGTAAAACCTAGAAGTTTTGTCGGATTTGGAGCGGTTTCATTTCTGTGGGGATTTGAGATTTCATCTCAAATTGAGATTGGGGAGGTCTTAGGTTTATATTAATGTTGTATTCATTGTTTTAGAAGCTTATACAACTTGTATGCATGCTTTAGTTCAAGTTATAGAATTTTATTTAATTATTTTCTATGTTTAAGATTTAATTCTCATGATGGTATACAACTTAGAATTAAATTGTGGCATGCTAGTA
>JAOTQH010277480.1:0-10373 GCA_025631255.1 Cornus kousa
CTGTAGTTTTAAGCTTTAAGTTTAAATTATTATTATTATAACAATTTTTTTTTTGTTCTATTTTGAATTGGACAAGACTTGTTTGATGTAGTCAAATTATAAATGAACATGCAGTTACAAAATCAGAAAAATAGTAATGGTAATTGGTAAATAATGAATTAAGAGAGGTTAATTGAATTTATTATAAAAAAAAGTTATTGTCCATATTTATCATTTTTTTAATTTTGTAATTGCAAACTATTTAGTCTGATGATTGAAACACATTAAAGGTGTGGCAAGTAGAGATGACCTACTCACTGTGAGGGAGTAAGCAAGTCTTGTTCTTTTGCTCCCTTCGGTGGGAAGGGAAATGGGTGAGGGGAATAGGATGCAAATGAACCGAGCCGAGCTTTGGCTTTCTTGGGTTTGGTTTGTCATCTACGGGGTGCTCGGGCTCGGGCGAGCTTGGTTAGGCAATGCTTGGGCTTGGTAGAGTTTCAACAAGCTCAGGCCCAGCTCAATTACATACAAATTTAAGAAATCACCCCTTTATTTTTCGTAGGATCACGTAACAATCTCCAATAAGAAAAAAGAAAAAGAAATACAAAATAAATTTTCATAGAAAATTCAGATCTTACAAGGTTTTTACTGTTACACTGTAGCAAACACCTTCAGATCTGAGAGAGAGAGTTGTGGCTGGTGGAGGGGTTGTAAGTGGATTAAACGATGGAGTTGATTAGAGAGAGACAGGCAGTTGTGGCTGGTGGAGGGGTTGTTGTCAGTGGACTATGGAGTTGATTCGTGAGTGAGAGAGAGAGAGAGACTGACTGACGATGTGATTTGCTGTGGAGAAAAGGCAGATAAGAATGGTTGCCTTCTGAGTGTAGTTTTAAGGGTTTATAACATCTACAAAATCAACGAGATGGGTTTTAATTTAATGGGTGAGATGAAATTTTGTTTGGGCTATGGTGGACCTTCTTGGGCCAGTGAGTTATAATTCTTGGGCCCATATTAATGAAAAATGTGACTTGGGCCAACCTTAAAAATTATATGGACTAATCAATTTAATTGAATAATAAAAACAAATGGACCTTCATTATAATGCCTGATATATATAACGAGCTTTTGTGAGCCGAGCCTAACGTTGTTTGGGTTTGGCTCGTTTAGTAAACGAGCATAGAAATTAGACTCGAGGTCGACTCGTTTGCTTAGCAAACGAGCCTAAACTAAGCCCTTAGTGAGTCGAGAGGGGAGATAGGAAGGAACAGATTTTTCGATTGGTAAAAAAGAGACGAGGAAAAAAATGATAATATGATGGACCAGTCATACTTCATCCTTCACAAATTTTCATCCATCCATATATAAACTAGAGACAGGAAAGAAAAGTGGGCTATTATAAAAGTTTTAAATTACAATGCTGTCCTTCAGAAATTACAACACTACAGCTACTATAGCTAGTGACAAAAATAATGGTAAAAACGATTTAAAACTCTCTCTCCTCTTCTCTCCTATGAACCCAGTTAGTTGTCTGCTGCTCCTTTTTTCTTCCATCCAACCGAACAAAAAATCATTCCGTAGTTTTTGTTTTTTAATCCACGGAGGATCATTGGATTTGAGCCATATAGCTTCACCAGTATCCTCATGCTTAAAATCTGGATGATTTGGATTTACCTCTCTTTTTCTGAAATCGCGCCACTCATACTGGTTGGCAAAGAACTCCTGCCACAGATGGAAGGGTTTTTCTGGATTTATCGGCAGCAGTTTCGCCTGAATCTGAAAAGTTAGGAACGTAGCTAAACATTTTAAGAAAAAAAGTAAACAATCTCCCACTAGCCAAGAAACACACCCAGCACTTTTGCCCCGCACACCTCTTTGCTAAGTATAATAGTATAATTTCCCTGAAAGCCTTGTCAAGGTTGCTTGTGGGTCTGCTACAAAGACTAATTTTCGGACAATGTCTCCTTTCAAACATTTTGGGATCATTTCCAATCAGAAAAAGGAATAGAAAGGGAGGATAGGGGAAAAGAGAAAATCTTCATAACATATATTCATACCATGTGTAATGATTCCATTATTCACGATACAGCAACTAAATATACGAATTATACCTCTCGTTTCTGATTTTCGGATTTCTGGCAAGTTGGGCTTCGACCTATACCTCTCGTTTCTGATTGCTCAGATTTCTGGCAAGTTGGGCTCTGACCATTATGTGCAACAAATTTTATGTCATTCACAGTTACCTACATAGAACAAATATATGTAAATAATTAGTTACTAACACCCACATACTTATGTATGTATCGTCTACTGGAGCCATGCCTTACTGTTTTACACTTCATGTTGTTATATATCCACTAAAATGGCTCATCAAATTTTGATTAAAATAAATCCATTCCCATTCAGAAAATATTTGAAACCCATTCAGAAAATATTCGAAAACTCAAATGATACACACTATTAGGTGATGAATAAATCAAGCAACACAAAAATTTCAAATCGAAAGGCTCAAAAAATGTCATATAAAAACCAAGCAAGAATAAAGCCATACACACACATGCAAGGTCACACCATCAACAATATAACATGCATTCGGTCGTGAATTGTCTTCATATTCAACCTAAGAAATTTACAAGGAGGACCATAAAATTGTGCTGGGTACTACACATTTAGGACACTCCCATACACATGTTTGACCAATCCTATACATATTCTAATTTGTGTTGGACATCGCACTATTAGGACAGTCCCACACATATGGTTGATCAAGCTTATAGACATATTCATACTTAATGGCATGGTCGATACTTGTACACCAATACCAAAACAAGGAAAGATGCAACTTAGTTGGGTCAAGCTTAATCCAATTGACATCAAAACCAACCTAATCTTTCTACAGATAACAGTTTTTTTTGTTGCTCAAGTTGAGCTTGGGTTGAAAACTTCAACCGGAGCTCAATTCAAGTTAAATTTAGGCAAAAGACTTGGGCAACCTAAGCCCTACCAGAACCCGAGCTATATTATCATGATCAATAGTACTATTGTTAAACTTTAGGAGCTCAAGCTTAACCTATTCACAGCATAATCCAACAAACCTAAGCCTAAGCCTAAACTTAACCCAGGTTTAGGAAAGTAAACTTGGGTTGGGTTCGTTGGGTTGAGTAGACTTTGGCTTGAGTAGAGTGTTTTTCAGGTTGAAAATTGGGCTCTGGCTGGGGTTGAGAATGGATTAAGCCTTCAACTGCCCAACTTGGCAGAGTTGCACCAATTCAAAAATGTGGCTGGCAAAACTTAGACATTAAGATGTGACTTTCTTTTAATATAAAAGAAAAGGGTACAATCATTAACATTTATCAAATTAATTGACTACATTTTAAAAGTAATAGACAATAAGGAATTATAAAAGGAGTGAGCAAGGGAGGAAAAGAAGATTCGTTACCACATGTATGCGCGCGCGCGCGCGCGCACACACACACACATATCAAGATACACATTGCATACTTATATATGTTGTCTCCTTGTTTTTGTTTTTGTCTACACAACATAGGTTGATTATTCTCTAAAAGAAAAATAATAATAATGCCAAAAGTTAGATATGTCTCGATTCTTTCTAGTTTCTCCCCCAGCATAGCACCATGATCCCTATTCTCTAATAAGTTCAGACAAGATAAAAAGAAAAAAGAAAAAGGGAAATCCCATACAATGAGAGATGCCACCCAAAAGTAAAAGGATATGTCCAAGGATTTAAGTTCTACAGAGAAGGATCCACTTCTACACCTTTTATATGAGTGGAAAACAATTTTTTGAACAAATACATCAATGCTAACCTGGTAATATGTTCCGAGCTTTCCATTTCCATCAACCTTTGTGTATGATCCTAAACGACCAGAAACATAAATGAAATCACTTGGTTTCAGATGTTTGATACATATTTCTGCCATCTCATCCCTCATATTCAGTAAAATCCTGTTCATAAAACTGAAGGATGTAAGTGGCCAGCAGCTTATGTAGCTTCATAAGCCACAAAACTCTAGATAGAAACTTATACAAGCACACAAACAATAGCAACAAAATTTATAGTGTTTTCAAGTATGAGACCAACGGGCCAGTGGCTTAGCGGTATCTGATCCTTACTTTCTAAAGGGAGGTCAAGGGTTCAAACCTCCATGGAGACATATATGTGTGAGTATCAACTATGAAAAAACAAAAGTATGAGAAGAAAATACTAAAAACAAAGCAAGAAACAAACAATTTTTATTACGGAAATGCAAATTGTAGCAAGGAATGAGTATGAGATGAGGGCGCAAAATGTATGTATCGATAATGCAAAATATACAAGTCTAGGAATAAAAGTATTAAGCAGATCAAAGTTAGATCTAAGTTAATAAGTCGTGCATATTATCTTAGAATCTTTATTTTCCTACTTCCTTCAGAGTTAAGACATATATCTAGCTTTTCAAACCACTTTGCAAAAGCATTGCGGAGAGGCACTGAGACCATTCATCAGTTCATTGTGTGATACATCCAAATGGAGTCATTGTCTTAATCACATGCCCTTTTTCATAAATTTTAAGACAAAAAGGAACTTGAATGTTATATAGTTGCATAATCAACCTTTGGCAGGTTAAGCTTAACATATAGTTTCATCTGATTGTAATAAGTGAGAGGGACTTATTCACTACACATGGAAATATATATATATATAAATTCAACAAGTGTTCCAAGAATTCATTTAAAAATAAAAAATAAAAAAATACACCTATAATTACACAAACACGAATTGCCTCACCATTTCTCGAGTACTGACTAAAGCAATTCAAATTCGAAAAACCCAAAATTTGGCGAGAGATGAACTTGAAATCACAATCATACTACAGATGTGCAAATACATATATATACATATATATATATATGTATATATATATATATATATATATATATTGAGAGAGAAGATTAAATGAGATCTCACTTGAACGATCGATTTGAGTCGGGGGAGGTTTTGACGGTAAGCAAAGTATATGTGCCAGAATCGCCATATTGAGAATCTGACTCACGGAGACGATCAATTGTTCCGATGAAGCTAACGGAATTGTGTAACTGTTGTGTATATTTGGTCCAAGTGACTGGACGCTGGTATTTGAGAGCGTGATGGTAGACTGAACCCCCTCCTTCGGGATCGTCGGAGAAGACGCTCCTTGCCCTAGCCCACGCGGTGGACGAGGACGAAGACGTAGAGCAACGCCGGAATTTCTGGAGAGAAGACCAAACCACGCCTCTGAATAGGGCACGGACACGACACGCCTCCATAGGCCACCGTATGTGGTTGCGGAACTAATCACCAGCTAGCATTTCTCACGACATGCCTCCATAGACCACCGCGTGTGGTTCTCGGAACTAATCACTAGCTAGCATTTCTCACTTTTAAAAGAGCATCTCCAATCAAAATACAGCGGATGGATGAAAATGGGGGAAGCGCATAAAACACTTGGAGGCTACATTTGGTAATATTTTTGTCCCTATTTTAAAAAATGTCCAATAAATATCCCTAATTTTTTAAAATTATGCAAAATTATCCCTACATCAAAAATCTAGCATAAATTATTGTTTAGTATCTATTTTGTCATTTTATTCTTCCCAAAATGCCTAAGCAGATATATATGCTAAGAATCTCATATTATGGGTGTTTTGTGTACATTACCTTATATATATATATATATATATATAAAAATTAATACATATATTTTATTTTTTCTCTATATATACCATTTAGGTTTGTCTCTGTCTATACTTCCTCTAGCATTTCTCTCTCTCTAGCATTGTATTTCTCTCTCTCTCTCTCCATCTTCTCTCTATTTTTTTCAGCTAGAGTTAGCTTCTTGTCTGGCTGGAAGGATAGTGGGAATATTGGTCCGGCTTTGCTGGTGGTGAGAATGTTTGGTATGCTTGCTTGTCTGTGAGTATTCTTCTAGTTCTAATCTGGGAGCCTCATTTAGTCAGTTGGGCTCTTTCCCACTTCTCAAACCCCCTTCATCTTTTCTTTTTGCTTACATGCAATAATATTACATGGAATCTTCAACCTCAAGAAGTCGTTCTACTCATATGGAAGGGCGAAAGAATGTTACTATCATTGTAAAGTTAGAAGTCCTTTGAAGATTTCAAAAACAGAGAGAAATCCGAGTAGAAGGTTTTATGGTTGTGCAAACTATAAAACTGGTTCATGTGGTTTTTTAAGGTGGAAAGATGAAGAATTGCCCGAGTACTACCGTAAATTAGTTTGGAATCCTATGACAGAGGTGCAAGAGTTACAACAAGCTAAAGCATCACAAGAATTTCAGAGGCACCCATGCATGTGAAAGACAAAAGGTTATTGGAACTAGAAAACATGATAGTAGACCTGAGAAAAGAAGTGAAAAAAACTGCTGAAGTTCAGCCTTCGGTACCTACTGTTGACGGAATATGTTGTGGTTCGTTTGGCATTTTTCTCTTTGGCTTTTTTACCTGTATTGTATTTCTTAAGATAGTGATGTGAATTTCTTATTTGACTTCTTGTATTGCATGCTTGTATTTTAGTTTCTGTTGTAAATTTGTTTATGACATATTACATTCAACTTTAATGCTTCAACCATACGAATGAAAAACTGTCATCACTAAACATTCAACCATATCAATTCATTCATCTAACTTGTCATTATTCATAACCATTCAATTAGTGCAAACCATATATATCAAACCATTCAAAAAAATGAAAAAAAAATAAAAATACAATGCACCTTCATAAACTTACAGGAACTGAAATAATTAATTTACAAAATAATCATCCTAAACAAAACCTAATTTCACCTTCAGTAAAGGTACCACTTTCAACACAAAACAAAACAAAAAACAAAAAAAAAAAACAAAAAACAAAAAAAACCTTGTAGAACCACTTCATCAAGTCATCCTAGTCAAAAATTAATCAGGCCTATACAAGTCATCCTAGTCAGCCTATAAAAAAAGTAACACTAGTTTCAACAACTCCAAAAATAATACTATTTTCACCATCATACAAAAAAGTAATTGTTGTACTAATTTAAGTCATACCCTACACAGTTCTGCATATGTTGCTGAGATACTAAAATCCATTAATAGTCCTTGTAAACTGGCCAACAAGTAATGACCTGGAACATTAAACAAAGCATGAATAAGAACACGATCAATGCAAACTGTCCTAAAACTAAATGCAAATTGTCCTAAAAGTAAATGCAAATAAATGCTACCAGTTTATATAAATGTCAATTCAATGCAATGCCACCCGTTTTGGCAATTACAATTCAATATAATAAAATAAATGCCACAAATTTTGGCAATGTTTATTCAATGCAATGCCACACCAGTTATTATTATTATTATTATTATTTGGATAAGAACCAACGCCATACCAGTTTTGGCAATGTCAATTCAATATAATAAAATAAATCCCACAAGTTTTGGCAATTACAATTCAATGCAATAAAATAAATGCCATCAGTTTTGGTAATGTTAATTCAATGCAATGCCACACCAAATTTTTTTAAAACATGGTTCTAGCTTATAGGTTTTCAAGTCCCAGGGACTAAAAGTGCTAGAGATTGTCAAATTCAATGTGTATAAGCATCTAATTATGTTTTCTCTTTTTTAATTAAAAAAGAAAAAAGAAAAGAATTAGGTAATTGTCAGTGTTCTAATTAAGACTTGTTTGGTGTTGTGACAAGAAGTCAAATTTGGAGGGTAAATGTGGAAACAAATTGTTTGTGAGGGAGAGAGTGGTACTTTTGCTATAGGGTTGAGATTTTTCAAAAGGAATCAAGTAGAGGAGGAAGATGTGGCTGCTGAGTGCTGAGTGTTTGTTTGATCACATGTGACACTATTCTAATCTATATCTATGCCTCCTCATAAAATTAACACATTTTTGACTCAAAGGAAAATAAAGTAAGAGAAGGAAACCTATCTTAGTCTTGTTTGAAAATGAGAAGGGTAAGAAAATGAAAAAGGAAAAGAAAGCACTGAGTGTTGTACTAAAATAAAATAAATGCCACACTAATTTTGGCAATGTCAATTCAACAAAATATAATAAATGCCACCATTTTATATAAATGTAAATTCAATACAATACCTAATACCACCAGTCTTGGCTGTCTTGGGTTGCTTGTGATAGGAGAGTAAGCATGTCAACAATTTGAGATTGTGTAACATTAATAACCTGTGTATACAGTTTTGAACAATTAATTAGGTTATATCAAAGACACAAATAAGTTTTATGTTAATGCAAATAGGGTGTTAAGCACAATATACCTTACTAGCTGTGACTGGAATATCTACAAAGTTGGAAGTCCCAATGTCAACACTGCCTAATGCACCCCTTCCTTGTGTTGTTAGTCCACTACTACTACTGCCCCTACCACTGCCATATGCACCCCTTCCTTATGTTGTCACTCCCCTGCTACCACTGACCAATGCACCCCTTCCTTGTCTTGTCACTCTAATGTTACCACTGCCCCTAGTCCTTACTATTCTTCCTCTACCTGTTCCTCTAACAATCCCATCACATCTTCCTTGTATTATCCCTGTTGTCCCTTTCCCAGTCCCTTGTGTGGCTGCAACTCTTCTAATTATCTCATTCACATTACCTCTACCATTCCCATTACCTCCTTGATTCTCAACATCTTGAATGTCACTACTACAAATATACAATATTCCAAGTTGAGGGTTTGAAGGCTTGCCTCCCTTAATTTTTGGTGGTCTAGGCTCTACTGGTTGATTTTTGCAGGTCCTTGCATTGTGACCATGAGTTTTACACTTTCCACACACAAGGTAAGGTCTTTGTCTGAATATATTTTTTGATTTAGATATACATTCACCATGAGCTTTCATTCTTGCTTTCTTTGGCCTTCCAGGAGGTTTCCTAGCTATTGGAGAGATCAAAGGCACAAGTGGTAGTTTCTTCATGTGCTTAAGGACCAATAAATTGATCTCGAATACATATGCCTTCAAAAATGTTGACCTATGGTGGTAGGCATCAACATATTCTTCAATAGGTAGTTTATTCTTAGTCATAACAACTGTAATGACTCGGAAATTTTCCTTCCTTTTCTTTTTCCTGAAATTTTATGAATGAATTTTTTTCGTTTAATTTCCTTTTCTGAGATCATTTTCTCGTCGCTTAGTGTCAACTTGAGTGCTCATAAATGATTTCTGAGACTTCTTTCCATGGATTGACAACTTCCTTTGAGGATCGAGTCATTTTCGCATTTTCATTTTTCGGACACTATGCGCTATTTCGTCTTTTTACCTATTCTGTCTTTTCCCCGTTTGTCAGTTTTTGGCAAAACCTTACTTTTTGTGTTCGGATTTGGTTTTTGACTTCATGTATCTTCATCTTGAGTGGTTCCTACGAAATACGTATCTTTACTTTTTCAGAAATGTACTCTTGTTGCTACCGGTGTCCATAGGGGCGTGGATGCACAATTCTTTGGAATTATTTTCTTTTCTTGGGGTATTTTTCATAAATATATTTTGAAGATATTTTATTTCAGGGGTTTCTAAGAAAATATCTTTTGGAAGATATTTTCATTCTAGGGCAATTCTGTAGTTAATCCTTTTTGTAGGGGCCATTGTGTAATTAACGAAGTTATTGCAAAATACCTTGTCTGGAGCCTGGATCCTTGTACGGGATTCATTTTCACTTTTTGTCGACTTGCAAATTCCTAGAATTTCCTTTTGGTCGTTTTTCTCTAATTTCAGAGTTTCTGGACCCGGTTTGCGCCAAACTTGTTTGGGCCATATCTTTCTGCTCGGGACTCGGTTTTTGACACCGTTTCTTCTGTTGTTTATATTTTCTTATTTAGAATCTTTTTCATTCATAGAGTTTTACCGTTTGAGTGCATCTGCTCAAAATCCACTTTTCCAAACCCGGCGGAGCCTTTTCGGGGCAGTTTTTGAGATTTTCTATAAATAGGAGGCTTAAGGAGAAAAATCAAAATTTTCTTCTCTCTTTTCTCTCTCTTGGCCGGCAGCCATGGCTGCTAAGGGGCTGCCATGCTTCTTCTTCATATTTCGGCCACTTCCCTCGAGTGGAATTTCTTCGGCCTTAATGTTTAATGCTTGTCTTGATGCCGCGCACCTTTTGCCCTTATTAGAACTCATTTCCAACCATTTTTGAGTTTGGTCCTCAAGCTCAAGTTTGGATTTTCATGGGGCTTCTTGCGGATTCTAGTGGACGGTGTAGTCCCCGACAAAACCTAGCGGTGTCGTCAGATTCAGAGCACTTTCTTTTCGGTGGAGATTTTGGATCTTCATCTCAAATTGAGGTAGGGGGTGTTTTAGGTTTAATTCTTGCTATATGACATGCTTTTGATGCTTATAGAACTTGATTACATGCA
>JAOTQH010277491.1:0-10373 GCA_025631255.1 Cornus kousa
TCCAATATTGGATCAATTTGTCGGTTCATCACTGACGCACCGGGTTATAAAAACTTGGGCCATCACATCCACGAGGTGAACAATATTCATGTCTTCATTTCTTCATTTTCATCGTTATACAAGGTTTTCATCACAATTTCATCTTTTCCTAACAGATTACAAGGTTTTCATTGGTTATCTCCAATAGAAGAAGGATTTAGCTGCTATTATCATATTTAAAAGAAAGTTCTCTTGCATTCACTCTAAGTTCTCTTGCCTTCAGTCCTCTCATTAGAGAAAGAATATGCATTTTTTTCAATTATGAGTGTTTCGTGAGATAGAGTGATAATTAAACAATAAAGGGAAAAGAAATTCTACCTTTTGATTTCAAACCTTTTCTCTGCCAAGTTATGCCACTATAATTTAAGGGTAAAGTGAAGGCTTTACATTCTCATCATTAACTCATAAATCATAATGTGTTATGTAGATAGAGATGGATACCAAATGTAATGTCATTTTAGTAACTTTAGTAGATATTCTGTGTAATGACCCAGTCATTTCCTTCCTTTCCTTTTTTCCTTATATTTTACGGATAAATTTTTTTCATTGAATTTTCTTTTTCGAGTTTGGTTTCTCATCACTCAGTGTCATCTCGAGTGCTCAGAAATGGTTTCCGAGACTCTTTCCTTTGGATTGACAACTTCCTTAAAGAACCGCATCATTTCCATATTTTTTCGTTTTTCGACACTATTCAATTTTCGTCATTTTCCTTGTTCGTCACTTTGTTGGCATAAACTCACTCTTTGTACTCAGAGTTGGTTTTTAACTTCACAAACTTTCATTCTTGTTGGTTTCCTCGAAACGCGTAGCTTTACTTTTGGAGAAAAGATCGCCGATTGTTTCCTTCTTCCGCAAGGGCGTGGATGAAAGGATTCTTCAGAAACATTTATGTTTCTTGGGGTATTTTTGGTAAATATCTTTTCAAGATATTTATTTCAGGGGTTTTTAAGAAAATATCTTTTGGAAGATATTTTCATTCTGGGTTACTTGTGCAGTTATCATTTTATGTAGGGGCCTTTGTGCAATTAATAAAAGTTAATTGCTAAGTATCTCCTTAAGGCTTGAATCCATGTAAGGGATTCATTTTCATATTTTTTTGAGTCAAGTACTCTTAGAATTATCTTGCAGTCGATCTCCCCAATTTTCGGGTTTTTGATCCCGGTTAGTGCCAAATTTGTTTGGGGTATATCTCTCTGCTTGAGACTCGATTTTTGACACTACTTCTTCTGTTATTCATTTTTTTCTCATTTTAGTTCTTTTTCATTCATAGAGTTTTGCCGTTTGAGCACGTCTGCTCAAATTCCACTTTTCCAGACCCGGTGAGACCCATTTAGGGCACTTTTAGGGTTTTTGTATAAATAGGGGTCTCTTAAATGAAAAATCAAAAAAATTCATCTCTTCCCCTCTCTTGGCTGGCCAAAGCTCTTCCCATGAGAGCCACCTTTTCTCTCCTCTTTTGGACTTCTTCCCATTAGTAAAAAGTGGTGATGCCTTAGTGTTTATCGTAGGCCTTAGCTATATAGTTCATTCCCCCTTATTAGAATCTGTCTTTGGCCATTTTTCGAGTTCGAATTTGAAGCCAAGTTTGATTTTGGTGTGATGTCCTTGGGGTTTAATGATCACCTTGTTATCCCCTACAAAACCCCGAAGTATCGTCGGATTCGAAGCGGTTTCATTTCGGTGGGGATTTGAGATTTCTTCTCAAATCTAGGTGGGGGATGTCTTAGATTAATATTAATGTTGTATTGATGATTTATAAGCTTATACAACTTGTATGGATGCCTATGTATTTAACATAAAATTAATTTAATTATTTTCTTCTATAAGATTTAATTCTAATGGATGTGTGTAACTTAGAATTAAATTGTGGCATGCTATTAAATTAGGCATTGATATGTTTCTTAACATATATTAAATTGAAAGTATTTGAATAAGTATTGCAACTTTTATTTAATCTTTCACTTGTATGAATGTTTAATTCACATGGTTGTAACTATAATGAAATCAACTTGTAATGTGATATTAAAATAGGCCTTTGTATGTTCTTCAACCTATGTAAAATTGAGGACATTTAGAGTAATTTGGAAATCTAGAGAAAATTAATTAATGAGTTTAATTAGTTTAATTTTAAATGTTTTAATTCCTTGATTCGATATTTGATGTGATATATGAGAAGACTATGCTATGTCCCTTAACATATATTAATTTGAGATTATTTCAGATTGATTTGAAATCTAAAGAATTTAATTATTTTAGTTAACTAAATTCTATCTACTTGTTCCATGGATTTAACTATGTCTTTGAAATTGTTTCTATATTCAAATCAAGGAATTGGACTTAGGATTATATAGGATATCATTGTCTTACTTGAATTGTTTAAATATATCATGTGTAGGTATATAGCTTGATAGAATATTACAATTGTTCACCTTGAAAGCTAGTTACTAAATTGAAGCTTATTTAGTACTTGTGGCTTAGGATGGTAATGTGGCTCAATTGTTATAAAATATTCTTACTTAGTGTATAAATTGCATATTGAGGACATGACATGTCGTGTGCTATTTAAACTTGAATTCTAGGACATGGGTTGTTTGGATTCAACCTTACTTGTGCATGGAATGTGGTAACTTGCATTTGATTTTTGTATAAGTTTTGAACTTATTGATTTTAAAAAACTTGTAAGGATATAATACAGGTGATGGCTAAGGTTTGGCTCTAGTATGAAGACAAGAGTCTTCTAAGTCATAAGTGCGCACTAGGTGGTACCTTGTGGGCCATAATTCCCCGAAAATACTTGCTTGGTCTGTGACCACGTGTCTTAGTCTTTCCACTATTTGATTTCCCATTTAATTTCAAGTTGTTAATCATGGATTACTTGTAGCTTGAGAATTGGTGCTTACCTTGTGTATTTGGATCTCATGTAGTATACTTGAAATGGTGTATTTGCTTCATGTATCTATATCTCATTTAGTAAACTTGAATCTGTAGACTTGCTTCGTGTATTTAGATCTCATTTAGCATACTTGAACTTGTACCCTTGTTTGTGTATCTAAACTCTATCTAGTATACTTACGCCTTGTATGTTTGATCTATTTAATCGGATTTCATTTTAGTATACTTGTGCCCGTATACTTGAAGATTGAAGTTCCTTTTAAATGTATTCTTGTTCATATGCAAGTGTTAGCATGCTTGAGTTTCATTTTTTTTTAAGTTGTAGTGTATAATTAGGCCAAAATGTCATTTTTTCCTTGGGACTTGTAATGTGTGTCTAAGAACACTTTTTGACATTCATTTTATGTATATGATATAAAGCCAAGGGCTACAAACTTTAAAGTTTAAGTGTATGTATTTTAAACTTCAAGTTTCACCCTTGTAATGTAAATTTTTTCTAACTTTAGAAGTTTGGCATATGATTTGGAGTAACCATTTGCGTGCATGCTCACAATAGCACACAAATACACGGTTTTTTATTTGATCATGCTCTGGGGGTCCAAATAAGACTTCTTATCATTTTTGGTGTATAACATGTGTTTTGGCATTTTTTTTGAGTCATTTCGGCCGACCGAAATGCCATTTCGGCCAACCGAAATGCCATTTCGGTCAATCGGTGGCTTTAGAATTTCATTTGAATAGTTTAAGTGCATATTCCAGTAGTTTAGGTATTGTTTTGGCTTGTTTTGGTCAAACAATTCTTTATTTCGGCCGATCGAAGTAGCTTTTCCTTAAAATTCAATTTTTCTGTGATTTTCTATTCATTTCGGTCGACCTAAATAGCTCACACTCAGCCGCTTTTCAATTTTGGGACAACATTGTTGTTCCGACTTCAAATGGTTATAACTTCTTCTTTTCTAATCCAAATGGGGAGACTCTTAAGCCTAAACTCAATGATTTTGAGTCAGCTTTCCAATAGTACTAATGTCATTCTCAGATGCAAATCATAGTAGGAGTTATTCAAATTTTTGTGAGATAGTGTTAGATTTTGCTTGAACCGAAAGTGGGAATTTTGTGGGATTCTTGTCCAAAGTTCTTGGAACCTCTTGGAATGTTGTGAAATGACTTTTTTAGGTCGTATGGACCTCATTTGACTTGTTTATAGTCAAATATCCCTTTTTTATTTGTAATTTGACCATTTTACCCTTGGTTAACATTTGACCTTTGTTTCCGCTTTCATTCTCTTTGAGTTTCATAACTTCATGGAGAGTCACTTGGGTGTATTAGGAATGATTTATATCTCTAAAGATCTTGCTTTGTTCTAGCTTTCACTTTTCGGATCCGTTGTCGGGTTAACTTTCGGGTCATCACTGACGCACCGGGTTGAATAAAACTTGGGTCGTTACATTAAGTCATTTCAACACAAACCTTATCGATGCTGATTTTTTTTTTCTTATTTTGAATATTTGGGTTAATTGTGACAATTTTTTTTATTAATTATTATTTAATTAAATATTAAATGTTTCGTTATGATAAACAAGTCATTAAACGGATTAACACGTTTATCCTTTAATAAATGGGTTAGGATAGTGTTGAGGGTTCTTGACACGATTATTAAATGGGTTGGGTTTGGATTTACCTGTTTAGTATTATACCCTTACATCAACACGACACGACACAATTATGACTCACGAACACGAATTATCACCCCTAATATATGTTTACCCCATATTCAATTAAAAATATAATTTAATGAGGACCATATTTTAGTTATTAGTGCCTTATATTTTGTGTTTCAGATACTGCTTTGGAGCAATATTACGTAGAATGCAGTTTATTTAAATTCTTCATAATATATTCAGTGTTCTTGTTGGAATAGTAAATATATCATTTTTTAACACCTTTAGAAGAAACAGTAATACTTTATTTAGTAGGAAAAAAGAAAATTATATAGAAGGGAGAGAAAAGGGGATGAATGATACATCCCTAGGGAATGGATTATGTTCTTTCCTCTTTTTGTTCATTTGGATGGAAGATAAGAGAAGAGGCTAACAACTTACTTTGTTGAGTAAGGGAGAATAGAAATGAGAGTTTTATATTATTTTTCCCATTAAACCATTACTTTCTTTCTTTATGGGATTTATCTAATACTTATAAAGGATGACATTGTAATTTAAAAAATTATATTAGTCCCACTAGTCTTCCCTCCTCTATTCCTTCCTACCTAACCAAGCATGAAACGCAATACTCCAAATTAAAATTTGTCATGCAAAAGCAACACATTTTCTCTTGTTCAAGCATAATTTACAAATAATTCTTTTTATATACATACAAAATGTGTTGCTTTTGCAATATATATTTGTTTCAATGCTCTCATGTACCGTGTTTTCAATGTCGGTTAGATGAATTACTGTTTTTTTGACATTGTTGAAAATTAAATAAAATTGACAAACGCTCAGTTATGAACTCCCAAATTCTGAGTTATTTGATTAATTGGTATGCCAACACACTTTGTAGTAAGGTTGAGTATGAAAATTATAAAATATATAAAAATAAAAAAGGGATTGATCTTTTCTGCCTCTTGAGTTAAAGAATATGTATAAGAAAATAGTACAAAGAGACGCATTGGTTAACTAGCACGAATTAAGAAAAAACATGAAAAGTCACAACTATTTAAAAAGACCATCACAACCGGCTATAATTTTTGTAGCCAACTATTGCATAGATAATTGTTACTTAAAACTGAATTACAATTGGTAGTCAATAATATGAAGTGATCTAGAAAGGCACAAGTTGTATATTACTCTCCGGCTCTTATAATACTTGTCCGCCTGAACAATTTTCAAAGGTGGACAAGTATTATAGAACGAATGGAGTAAGTGTTTATCACCATCTACTTTAAAAACATGAGCTGTTAAAAATAGTGTAACTTAAATTTATTGACACACTCCCTAATGTGTAAGGGTATAACTAAAATATTTAAATTCTTTGACACGTTAGCACCCTAGCATATGACCTTCTTTCGATCCAACATATATTCAATTTTAAATCAAAGTGTTGGTAAGGTTCAACACATGACCTATATACCATGCTCTAATACCATGTCAAAAGTGTAAGTTAAGTTTTAAAAAGAAAGAATAATTAAAATGAGAATATATAATGTTATCAAGAGCAAAAAATAAGGAAAGCCCCTAATTAAAGAATTGTTAACCATGAGTTGTATTCAGTGTTCATGACACTTCCCCTTCAAACTAGAGAGTATATGTCAACAACTTTCAGCTTGCTGAAGATAGAATTCATGGCATACTTTGAAAGAGCCTTAATAAAGAAATCTGTTAACTTATTACCGGACAATACAAACGAAGTCACGATTACTTTCAAGGTCACTTTAGAACGAATGAAATGACAATCAACCTTAATATGTTTCATTTGCTCATGGAAAACCCAAATTCTTATAACAGAGTTCTCAACCAAGTTAGCTCACAAGAAATATGAGCCATTGCACAATGCTCAACTTCAATACTGGACCGTGACACAATCAAATTAAACATGGAAAAAATGCCAATTAATCCTAATAGAATTTTTCACTTATTTACCTCCTTACCACTTCGTTAAAAATGGGGAAAATGCAATTCCAAAACAACAGGAGCATGCACAGGGCTTGCTACACCTATTCTCTTTGTTAAGAATAAGTGCAACCAAGTAAACAAATTGTTCTACTATCATTTGGTCAATGCAATAGCTAAAGCAATCAGACCGGGGGGAGGTGAAACCCAAGGTTTTCAATTATTTTAACTATTATGTTACGTTTGTTGTGCAGGAATGGAAAGGAATGGAATGAGAGTGGAAATGGAATGAGAATAGGAATGGAAGGGAATGGCCATTCTCATTCTATTATTTGGTTATAAATATGAAATGTATGGGAATAAAATGATAATAACCATTCTAGTGTTTGGTTGGACCAATTTAAAATTTAGAATGGAATAAATTTCTAAATAAATTCTCCAAAATATCCCTCTTAGTAACAAATAAATTAAATTAACAAAATGACATTCTCTAATAATTTTATATAAATAAATGATGGCAGTAACGATGGTGGTGGAGGTGGAAAGCGATAGTAGTGTAAGTGGTGGTGTTGGAAGGAGACGGTGGAGGCAATGGTGGAAGGTGGCAGTGGTGTTAATGGAATGCGGTGGCAATAGTGTGGTGGTGGTGGTGGAAGGAGATAGTGGTGTAGGTGGCAGTGGTGGAAGCCAATAGAGGTGACTATGGTGGTGGTGGAAGGCAATGGAGGTGGTGGTGGTGGAAAGTGGTGGTAGTGGGGATGATGGAAGGTGGTGAAAGTTGGTAGTGGTGGTGGAGGAAGGCAGTGGTAGTGGTGACAGTGGTGGTGAAAAGTGGTGGTGGTGGTGGATCGCAATGGCTGTGGAGGCGGTGGTGGTGGAAGGCGGTAGCAGTGATGAAAGGCAGTGACAATGGTGAAAGACGGTGGTGGTTGCAACAAAAGAAGGCGGTGTCGATGGTGATGGTGGTGCTGGAAAGTGGTGGGCGACGATGAAAGTCGGTGGTGGTGGAAGGCGGTGGTAGTGGTAAAAGGTAGAGGTGGAGATGAAGATGGTTGTGGTGGAAGGTAGTGGTGGTTTTCGGAGTTGAAACTGTACACACAATGCAAATTAAAGAACGAAATAGGGAGAAAATAATAATTTACTGATTTATAAAAATTAAGTACAATTCTCTGAGGTGTTCTTTACAAAAGAAAGAATGTATCCTCTGATTCGATCTCCTTTCTTAGTTGGATCCAATGTTTGAATCAGGATGTTGACAATCTTCTTCAAGTATTTGTAATTGAGGAAGACCATCGATGATTTCTGATCGAGGGCTGACGAAGTTTGATCTCGAACAATATTGTTTGGTGATTTTTTAAACTTGTTGAATCACAGAGAAAAGAATGGCACGATTTTGATATGCTTGTTATTCTTTGTTAAATTTGAGGAAGAATGCCACAACTTTAGATGTGATTGTTGTTCTTCATCTTTAGAGAATTTGTTAAATTTGTGGAAGAATGACACGGCTTCGGTTGTGCTTGTTGTTCTTCTTCTTCAAGGATTAGGTGTTGGGGATAAATGTTGGTAGAGTTTCTGTATTTTACTCTAGAATTCTGGATTTTTGAGTCTCTGAATTTTTGCCCCTCTAGATTTCTTAGTCTCTGAATTTCTGGACCTCCCAGTCTCTTTCCGCCATGCCTTTATTTATAAGCTTCTTGAATTAATAGGATGATGACATGTATCCTTTCTTGATAAGGACATAATTATTTTGTTTTTATTTAATCACCTGGGCTGAGCTAATTAAATAATTTAAATTGACCAAGTTTGGGCCAATTAAATAATTTAATTAAACATGAGACCCATAGTTGATGAGTTAATTTAATTAAACATGAGACCCATATTTGATGAGTTAATTTAGTTAAATAAAAGCCTATGAAATTTTAATGTGATACCTCTCGACTTTGAGACACGGGTTGATCAGGCCCAATCCCAAACCCGAGGGATATCAAATAATTAAGTAATAAACAAGCATTGAATACAAAAGATAAATAACTAAGAATAAATAAAAGAGTGAAAAGAGACTAAATAATAAATCCATAACTTAATAAATAAATCATCCTCTAAATAGAATAATTCAAAACCATGATATCATTACAACTCGGGAATCCATCTCGTACACCCCTAATAATATCCAAACTGGAAAACAACTGAACTGTAATCAAATCCAAAACTAAAACATAAAGAAGAGTCTTACGTAGTCGGAAGAATGAATAACTATCTCTGTTCG
This sequence comes from Cornus kousa, assembly GCA_025631255.1. Taxonomy (NCBI): domain Eukaryota; kingdom Viridiplantae; phylum Streptophyta; class Magnoliopsida; order Cornales; family Cornaceae; genus Cornus; species Cornus kousa. The sequence goes on from JAOTQH010277491.1 coordinate 8,803, forward strand.
GCATGAACAATCTCTAAGACTAGAACTTTCGAACACCTGAAAAATAATAGTGGGTCAGGCTCACGAACAAGTTTTACTCTACTACAATCCAAACAGAGACCCGATACACGTATACATCCTAGTCAACTCAACAATAGCTAAATAGTCCATACATATATATACATATTATATGGTGCTCAATGGACTATAGGGCTGCCCCAACCTGAATAGAAGGCAACATGCAAATCGCACATGAAGTGGACATGAGTACCTAGACTTACTAAGGTACACAAATATCTAATATATCCAATTATCCATCCTAAGCAATATACGCATACTAACCATGATCCTGAAACTCAAGCTTATATCATGGCACCATAATCATATATATAAAGATCCGTATAACACAAATGTCATCCATCTGATACAGTGGCCTGACATGAATAAGGAGAACTTAACTCTATAGTTAATCCATTCCCTTATAAATAAATAGGTAGGACTTAATTTCTTTGGTTAATCCATCCGTAGAATGCCACTGTCCCATACCAGTGTATTAAATCATACAATCCAATCCATGACATACAAAAATAAAGCGGCACATCAAATAATCCAAGATATCATGAGTAATATCATATAATCAATTATTGTATTTAATCTAAATAATAAAATAGTTCTAAGTAGTATGCATTTAATTACAGAATAAGAAATTTACATGCACCTCAAATAAACTGATTAAACCTCCAAAACATAATTAAACTATTTAACTTCAAGTATTTGACTTAAAATAGTTTAATATCATACACCTCCTCTAACTAACTTTTTAGTTAATTAAATCCCATGCTTAGCATATTTAGGTATATTATGCAATCCAGTAATTTATTGAGCTAATTTATATACTCTAATGTTAATAAAATAACCCTAAATGCACTCCAAGTGAACAACCCAACACTGGACCAAACTGTTAACCAATTCCCCAAACCGATCGACATTTTCTCTCTAGATGTCAACCTAAAAATTTGTAAATGTCAACCTGAAGTCATAGATGTCAACCTAAAGTCATAGATGTCGACTAGTTTTCAAAGATGTCAACTAATTCTCATAGATTTTGAATGGTTCAATAACCGGTCGACATATTTCCTCCAAGTGTAACAAACCGATCAACTGAATCACCAAGATGTCGACCGATTTGCACAAACCGGTCGACCAAAAACCCTAGGCATCGACCGATGTGCCTTAAACTGGTCGACCGAACTGTGACAGTTCATCTTCCATGGTTCTGGCAACTACGTCTTCCTTCATTATATGTCCTAAGCCTATTGGTTTAAGTCCCCATCACTCCCAAACATTATTCTAGTCTTTTATTCATAATTTAAACAAGTTATTATCAAGAATCATGCCATATAATTTCACAAAATAAATCAAAAAATGCACATACAATTAAAACACTGTAATTAATTTTTTAGTATGCATACAAAGTTGATTTTAATGATTTAAAGTTCCTAGAATTTTCCTAAGCATGCATAGAACACAGATCAAAGGGAAGGAGATAGAAATAGAACTTGCCTTTGAGATTTCAGATTAAAATCTCAACG
>JAOTQH010277502.1:0-10373 GCA_025631255.1 Cornus kousa
ACCTGGCACCTCGGATTGATTGAACTCGTCCTGCAAAATCATTAAAAAAAAAAAAAAAAAACAAGAAGAAGAAGAAGAAGTTAATAGAAGGCAAGTACACTCTGTATTTAACCTTATAAAAGAAGTCATAGATATAATTTATTATATGAATGGTAATCCATCAACTGGCTTTGACCGTGATGCTTCTATCCAACCAGAAATTTCAAAATTTGCTAATTTGGACTCAGTGATAAAAGAATGTGAGCCAGAGAATTGTGAAAGTTAGTGGTTATTAACAAAATTGCAAGTCACTGTTGGACAAGGAAAGGCATAGAGAGAAATAGAAAGTCAAATTTTGGAAGAATAATTAGTGACCAAACAAAGGAAGAAGCAGGGAAAAAATGAAATAAAAGCAAGGCCAACCTTCTTTTAGGGTTGCTACCAACCAAAGGTCTCTTTCACCATCAAGGCAGAGTTTCTTCGCATGATCTGCAAATGGGGAACCATATAACAAAAAGAATAACAACAATCAAGAAATCTTCACAACTGAGCTTTCATGGAAAAGAGAAGCGGATGTCAAAACAACAATGCTTATGCTATTTTCTAAGGTCAAAATTCTATGTGGACCCACAAGATATATAGATATATCATAGTCTATGGATCCAATTTGTTCAGCTTGAAAGCAAACTAGGGTGAACCCCAGACAATATCTATCAAGTCTTGTCACCAATTTGACAAAAGCAGCTTTTCTTTTCCCCAAGGGTGATAATAGAATATACATTATGAAAAACACAAAGAATGATCACCTCACTGTTGAGGAGACAACCTCAGGTTGAATTGAGATGAACAGTGAATTCTTACATGATATTTTGGAATCAACCTGAAAACATGTCTATAGTCCGTGAGAAAATGCTTCAATTACAAAGAAAAATACAAGGAATGGCATTCAAACAAAGAAGTTGATTCAATTTTAGTATCTTACATTGCATAGTCCTGAAGCATCCACAAATTCATTATCATGGTGCATTAAAATCATGCCTTCCTAACCATCAATAAAGAATAAATCTTAGCACAAGAAAACTTCAGTAAAATGAGTGAGAGAAAGAGAGAGAGAAAGAGCATACTTGAACATGAATCCATTCCTTAGAGGAAATTCAGTCAAGAGTATCTATGTGAGTATGGCAATAACTCCTCTACCTAAACCCTAGAACTGGAACACAACTCGGGAACGAGCGACGCTGGAAGAAAAATGAGGCTTTCTGTCTTGTTGATCCCTCAAAATCAGCAACTTGTTCCATAATTGGACCAGGGACTGGTGAAGGTGTGTGGCATCCTCCACTTGTTCCAGGAAGCTGTTTAGAGTCTTCCGGATGAGTGTCGTCCATTTTCTTGCTGGTCCATTGTCTTCTATGCCGAGAACATTACCAGTATTTAGAGGAACCATTTCTTGAAATCTAAATGTCAAAAGGTATCAAAGAGGCTTCAATTGCAAAAGTTGCAGAGACAGAACAAAGATTAAAAACAACTTCTGATTCACCAAGCCACCTTCCTTATCCCATCTAGTCAACCAGTTTTATACAAATCCCTCCGGCATTCTTCTTAAATTCCCCAACATCACCCAACTCAGGTTCTCTCCTTCGTACTTCTCATGGAACAATAATTTCACCCCAAAAACAGGAAGAAGACACTGATGCAAGCATCTATAGGCCATACATACAGCACACTGCAAGGCCAACAAAATATGAAATTTCCACCTAATGAGAAAACCTAATAATATAGATCACAGAATCTTATTGAGCATCTCCAAAACTGACTGATCCAATCCACTATTATTTGATAACTTCAATAATAGAGTCATAGTACGTGCATCAGCAGAGAATCCTTTCTCAACCATTTCTTGAAGAAGTTGCATTGCCCTTAAAGTTTGGTCGTTTCTAAGAAATCCTTGGACAATTATATTGTAAGTGAAACCATTTGGTGAGCAACCATTCTCTTCCATTTTTTTGAGCAACATGTTTACTTCGCTTAACAACCCTTCCTTACAGAGACCATTGATCATAATTGTATATGCGCGAACATCAGGTCGCAACCTTTTGGAAGAAAGACTATAAAAGAGTTCCCTTGCAGCTATAATGTTTCCAGCTCTGCACATACCATCAATGAGGATGCTGTAAACCACAATATTAGGATGCATTCCACTTTCTTCCATGTCTCGAGACAAAGCCACTGCTGCAGCTAAACATTGGTTTTTACACAATCCATCTAACAAAGTAGAGTAGGTCATTAGATTAGGATGTTGGCCACGGGCTCGCATCTCATTCAGAAGTTGTTGCGCAACTAGAGGTTTTCCCGCATGGCAGAAACCACTTATAAGAGTGGTGTAAGTAACAGTATCAGGAACCAATCCTATCTGAGAAATTTCATGAAAAAGTCTTAGAGCGGCATCCATTCTCCGCTTCTTACAATATCCATTAATCAAGATGCTATAGCTATGAACATCAGGGGCACAACCCCTACCAACCATCAAATCAAGTATCTTCTTTGCCTTGTGAAATTTGTTTTGCAGACAATATCCATCCATCAGTGCACTGTAAGTGACTGTATTAGGCTCCACACCTCTTTGAATCATTACGTCCACTATTTCTACTGCTTCTGCAACCTTCCCTTCCTTACAAAGTGCATCCACCAATATAGTGAAGCTTCTTACATCCGGTTTGATTTTTTTGTTCTCCATTTCATTCAACAACCTTGTAGCCTCATTCCACTGGTTTGAATTGCATAGGCCAAGGATTAAGGAGTTGTAAGTGACAACATTGGGCGAAATGCCTTTACGGATCATTTCCGAAAAGAAGACAAAAGCCTCAGCTACCAGTCTATCCTTACAAAGACTGTCAATGATCATGCTATAATCAAAAACATCAGCAACCCAATTTCTCTCTTCCATCTTCTTAACCAACTCAATAGCCGCTCTGGTGTTCCCCGTTTTGCATAACCCATTTATAATCGTTCCACAAGTAACTGCATTAGGTCGAAATCCTTTCGCCGCCATGTCATTAAACAACTTTACTGCCTGACCTAGTTTATCCTTGCTACAGAGCCCCCTCATCAAAGTGTTGAGCATCGTACAGTCCACTTCATAACCAAGCTTCAAAGTTCTCCCCAGAACAGAGAAACCGAAATTGACCCGATTCAAATGGCAGTAACAATTCATCAAGATGCTCAGAGTATACTCGTTTGGCTCAAACATTCGAGAGGATTCCATTTGATTAAGCAAAGAAATTGCAGTGGTGTAATGTTTCATTCTCACAATGGCCCCTATCAATCGAGTAAAATGCACAATTGAAGGAAGAGGTCGCCTTTGAGACATTTGATCAAACAGTGCGAGTGCATCGTCAAGGGTGGTGAAATCAAATCCACATTGGTTCCTCGCAGACTTCATAAACCGGGTTCGAATACTCATACTGTAAAGTTTTCGATCTTTACCAGTTTGGGAATGAAACTAATTGCAATTGGATGATCAATAAAGAAAATAAGACAATGCTTAAGAGACAGAGTTTTAAACGTACAAGTTACCTTTCTGGATTGTTTCAAACACCAACCTTTATATATAGTGATGATGTTCCAAAGACGTCACGTGCAAAACAAGAATTACAGAGCTTGATTAGTTGACTTAGAAAAAAAATTAAAACAAAACCCATACATACAAGTTAGCACTTGCAGAGAGAGGGGGGGCAAGCTTGAGAGTTGAGAGACAGCAGCTGAAGCTTGCGAACGGTGAACCCGAACTGAAACAGTGGGCGATGGAAATTGAAAGATATGGGTTTTGATTTTTGATTCTTGCAGTTGAACTTTTGATTCTTGCAGATTGAAAGATATGGGTTTTGATTTTTGATTCTTGCAGTTGAACTTTTGATTCTTGCAGATCTGGGTTTTGATTCTTGCAGCAGGCGATACGGGTTTTGATTCTTGTAGTTGGGTTTTGTTTTTTTTCCTAAATATTGTAGTTGGGTTTTGATTCTTGCAGATCTGGGTTTTGATTCTTGCAGCGGGCGATATGGGTTTTGAACTTTTGATTCTTGCAGACAAATAAGATAAAACTGAAATATATGGATTTTGAAGTTCTCATTCTTGTAGATTTAGTAGTTTGCAGTTGGGGGAAGTTCAGATGGGGGGGGGTCATATATATATATATATATATATAATTTGTTTTTTAATAATAATATAATCAAATTCGGGTTGAGATAGGGTTGTGACTGGGTTGGGTTGGGCCAGCCCAACTTGCTACCCTACTGGTGGTGCCCGAATTGCCCAACCCCACCACAATGCCTACCATCTCAGTTATTCTGAACGACATTCACACAATCACACTCCTTGCTTCCCCTGATCTTAGTCCGCCAAAATTTGATTTGAAATAGCCGCAAAAAATCCTCACCAATTGTTACAAATTTGGTTGCCTGCTGTTGGGTTGTGTGAAAAGAACCTTTAAAACTCGAAAAATGATGAATTATCCAATCAGAGAGGAGGGGGAATTAAACCCTAATGCAGAACCAACTTATTTTGCATACAACATTAATTTATAGGACTGGTACCAAACATGAACCTGCTTAGGTATGCACTTTGCAGGTCTAATCTTGGTGTCTTTTCAAAATAGATCATCTATACTTTTGTGCGTTGAAAGTTTGAAGAGCATAATTTGATTTGAGCATATGGAATTATTATGGGAAAATTTTTCTCCATGCATGACATGCTGACTGTTTTTGAAATATTGGAACAAAATTCAAAGTTTCAAGAGAGCATAACTAGATCAGGTAGGATGGAATTATTATTGACAAAATTTCATCAATGCATCATGTGTAATTTTGACTTGGGGAAATACTTTTATGGTTTGGGGGTTTTATTTGGTGAAGAGTCGAGTCATACCTTTGAATTTATTACTTTCTTCAAAGAATTTGTAGAGAACTTGGCTTAGTGTTAGATGAAATTGGAGGCCACTAAACATGTGAAATATTCAGTATGTCCATTTGACATGACATAAATCAAGCAAGTGAACTCAGAAAGTGCCCTCTTGGTACATGCCTTACCTATGAAATCTTCAGTATGTCCATTTGGATGATGTTAGTCCATTTCAATTTAATTGCGAATTGAAGGTGAAATCGAACTACTCAAAATAATAATAATAATAATAATAATAAAAAGAAAGAAAGAAAAGGTGAGATTCATCAAATATCAATAGTGGGTATACAAATGTTGGATCGCAATGGATTTTCCCTATTCGAATGGCAAAATTCGATATATATATATTTTCTTCAATTCAGTGAATGTAAGCTGGCTTAATTGCGTTTGGCAAAAAAATATTTATTTATTTATTATTATTATTATTATTATTATTTACTTTGTCACGTAGACTTCCCTGGATGATTTTGAAAGATGAGGAAGTGTTATTAAGTTAAAACCTTGTGAGCAAGGGTTTTATTTTTTATGGTCTAATGGTACTTTTTTTACTTTTCAAAGTAAATGGTGAGAGTTCGAATCTATCTAAAGATCAAAGCGGATGTGTGAGTTTCTTGCCAAGGACAAAAAATAAAAATAAAAACCTTGTGGTTTTGGGGGAAATAATAATAATAATAAAATAAAATTTTAAATTTATTGAACTATTTAATTTGAATTTTTTTTTTTTTTTCCTTTAGCAAAGGAGGAGGGGGGAACTTGAACACAGCCATATCTAGGAAGTGTGTGTTCTACCAACTAGGCCACTGGTAGTGTCTAATTTCAATTTAAATTTAAATTTAAATTGAATTTATAAATTAGTTGATAAAACATATCTTGAAAGAATAATGATTTGAAATTCAAAAGTGAGATAATTCGGACCGATTTACGTGAGTGAAAAGAGATGTTATGATGATGTTGACATCAACAATTACCCACATAAAGTGAATCGTATTTATCAAATTACCTATCATTACTCATCTTGAAAACCTTACAGACTTACTATAGCCATTAGTATTTCCTTTTGTGCCAAAATTAAAAATAAATAGTTCAAAGTCTCTTTAATAACATTAAAGTTATACACACACACACACACATATGTCCTCATGGTGGTGATGTGACGGGTTATTCAAGTTGCTTTTGATATGCAAGTTGACGTGGAATTTACCAGAGGTACTGGTTCAGTCTTTTGGCCTTTAAAACTTTGGTAAGGTGGCTCTATGGTTCAAGGATTCAACTTGAAGCTTGTCAAAAGAAACCATTGGAGTAATTTTAACTGTAACCAATCAATCCCTCAGCTTCACTTCATCACACTTGCATTTACTTTTTACTTTTGCTTTTCACTGAAATACTCTGACACGACTACACCATATATATGATTCCTCTTCTTGTTGAAGTAATTTTGGAGTAATGTTTGTAACTTTCTTTAGGAAAAAGAAAAGAAAAATGCTGCTTATAGAGAACAATAGATACCTTCCATTCTCACTTTTCAATCTTATTTGATCCGGGGGACTACTTGGTCCCGATGAATCACATGATCAGGTTACATAAAGAAAAAGTTGACACGATTGCATATTTGTCTGTATGTGATTAGCCGAGATCATATTAGTTCCACACCTTCTAATAATTTCTCTATTTAACTCTAACCCTTTTCACTTTAGTTACTTCTATGAGTTGATGATATATATTTTTTTGCCAATATATATATGCATGAAATTTTGAAATCTGTCTTGTGCCAAATTTATCAACAATAAAGGCACTCAATGAGTTTAGGTTTCTATTAAATGGGAATAAATTTTTGATCTGGCGTCATTGGATCCATAATAGTAAGTTAATCTGTGCTTGGTACTGAAATTAGAATACGAATTTTTGTATGTGATGCTTTGAGTAAAGGCTCTCAAGTTTTAACTATTTAGGGGAATAATGTTGTCATTCACTAAGATAATCTCGCGAAAACTTACTTTTTGACATTTAGCTTGTTTAACTTGCTATTCTTTCTGGTACGAATATTCGCAATGAGTGCAAAACATATAGGGTTGAGATAACGAGACCGAAGCAATAATAGCTCTCTGCATCCCAAATGACAATGTTCTTGTTGCGTTAAAGTTCAAGCAAAAGCATACACGCAAACATATTGTCTTTAGTAAAACTCGGATTCGGCCCCTTTGCATTATTTGCCAAATTAAAAGTTTCTTAGAGTGAGGGAGAGGGAAAAAAAAAAGTGTAAAGGTATATGGATTTGGTGCATAATAAACCGTCTCCAGCATTTTTCTAGATTATTTATTCAGTTTGTTAATTGAATTAAGGAGAGAAGAGAGTTGACAGTAAAGATAAAGGTATTTTTCATGATAATAGTATTAGGACCTTACTAATTGTTACCCTTGTTTATTTTTTAAAAAGAAAAAGTTTCTCACACCGATGTCGGGTAGGGCCGATACACACAGAGCACACTAAGGTATGATCGAATGTGGGATCCAGTTGTGTGTATTGACCTCTAGCTAACGCACTAGGGAATATGTGGAGTTGTGTGTCTTGGCCATAGCCAAACGTTGGTTCGTGTGAATAACATTACGAGTTTCAAAATTAAAGGATCATTTTGGCTTTATGAATAAGATTATTAGAGACGAGAATAATTTAGATGCACGCTACGCTAATTTTCCTTTCTTTTTTTCCTTTGTTCTCTGGAACAGAGAAATGCGTGATTTATTCCACTATATACTCTCTAAAACCTAACTTTTTGACTTATTCTTAAGATTTTTTTGAATTTCAATTGTTAATCGCATTGCAAACTTCTTTATAATATTCTCTAACATAACTCGAACTCTAGATTTTCTTTTTTTGCATTATCCACCTTTTCAAGCATATTTATTCGGTTTGTTAATTGAATTGAGAGAAGGAGGGGACAATAAACAAAGGGAAATGAAAGTTTAAAGAATTTCATCCTTTGATTACACAAGAAGTGGAGGAAAAGTTGCCTTATAAGGAAAATCACATTCTTTTTCTTGGAAAAAGAAAAAAAAAATGCTTTCATCTACAAGAAATGCTAATGATTTCCTAACAAACAACCTATGCATCATAATAATGTAATATTGTTTTAACTTAAAAAGCCAAAACTTTTCGCACCAATGTCAGCTAGGGTCGGAGCACACAGAGGTATGTGGGATCCAGTTGTGTGCATTGCCTTAGCCGACGTTGAAGGATTTTGGTCTTACGAATAACGAAAATGTTGGAGGAATAATTTAGATGCAAGCAACGCTAATTTTTCCTCTCTCTTGCTTTCTTTTCTTTCCCTGCTCTCGAGACTGTGTTTTGCGTGATTTGTTCCGCCATGTACTCTCTAAAACCTAACTTTTTGACTTATTCTTGAGAAATTGTTTGAATTTCAGTATGTCAATTGTTTGCAAACCTTCTTTATCAAAAACCAAAATCCCCATTTCGATTTTGGGCTTTCACTTTCTGCTTCCACCCTCTAAAGTCAGTTTCTACTTTATCAATTCCAAGTTTCCAACTGTTTTTGGTGGTACTGATGGTACTTCATTTATATTATGCTTTCACGTTAAGTATTACCATGCAGGGAAACTCACATTTGTAAGCAAATCTTGTCATTCAAGATTTAACCAAATATATATATATATATATATATATATATATATATATAAATGAAAAATTAGATACATATATATATATATATATATATATATTTTTTCAAAAATAAAACGTTTATACACACCCTTTCGGCTATGCCCTTAAACCCCTTATTTTTGAGAAAGACTTATATCTTTAATACTCGTTATTTGTGTCATCAACTAAATATATCATGTGTTTTATTTTAATAGGTTTTATTGTTATGTGTAACTCTTTAATTATGATACAGGGTCGAGAAAAACCAATAAATAAACAAATTTATTCAACGAGTTAAAGGGGAGAGAGGAATTCAAACGCTTGATAGTTCTTTGTTCAAAATTATACTGGTTTTCAAGACTGGAGCTATCAACCACTCAATTATTTCTCCGAAAGACAATTTTTATTCTATTCCTATGAATAGAACATGGCTATAGGAATGGATACCGCCACTATCTATAGAAAGATCTTCGGTGTGAATTTATAGGTCGATCTATCTATCCGTATATATAAATAGACACATGATCCAGCATGCCCATTTTTGAATTAAAAAACTAAAAAATTCCATTCCTCTCTAGTTTCTTTCTTTATTTGCATTTGGGGAACTTATATTGAATTTAAATGTGTCTCACAACCAAAAAGAATTCGGGGGAAGGGTCATTTCGTTTTTGTGAATCTAGGATGAATAGGTTCCAGAGATGAGAGAATTAAGGGTATTCTCCAAAAAGACTAATTCAATCCATAATGATGTATAAAAAAAATACAACATTTTTGTTGCTTGACCAACCATCAGGATAAGCAGATCAATAAGATTGAGGAAGTAGCAATTAATGCAAAAACAGCCAATTGGAAAGCAACAGTCAATCAGTTGGTAAAACCACGTCAATAATATAACCGGCTCAATTAAGTTTTTGTCTTCTTCTCTCTAGAGAAATTATACTATTAAGCAAAAGGTTTTTTAATATATATATATATATATATATATATATATATTATTGACATTTTACACAAATCATGATCTAAATTAAAACAATATCTTTTCCATCTTATAGATTCATGTATCTAAACATGTAATGGTAAAATTAAGGCGTTTAGTTCACGTCATATCAAGGTGTTACTTTAACTCGCGTCAAGTTCAACTCAGATAAATTCATATCTTAATTAAAGTTAGTTACTTTATCATTTTTCAAGTATATTAGTTTGTAATCTTTTGATTTTAACTTCGCGTGCATGTTTTTATTCAAGGTCATGCAACATTTGAAACCTGTAAAAGTTTTGGTAGAAATTAATTACCATAAAAGAAAACATTCCTTAGATACAGAAAAGTTGAGAGAGAAAATTAACATTATTTGCGCAATTGCATCGCGTGTGTGAGAGAGAAGAGAACATGAAAAGGAAGAGAGAGAGAGAGAGGGACCAAAAAAAAAAAAAAAAACAGAGAAAGCCAAGCGTTAATAATAAATTAGATTATCCAAAATTAAGGCTTTATTTGTAAAGTTCACTATGTTTGTCTTGTTGCGCTTTAGAACACACACCAAATAAAGATGTTTAATTAGATATTGCCTTTAGCTTGCTAGTCAAACTACCTTGTTGGTAAATCTAACCGACCTATATTCTTGTTTGGAGGTATAGGAACAGCAATCAATTGACTATACCACCTTGTAAGCCAAATCTAACCTACCCATTCTTTATTTTTTTTAGATATATATATATATATATATAGAGAGAGAGAGAGAGAGAGAGAGAGAGAGAGAGAGAGAGAGAGAGAGATCTCTCTAATACACATC
>JAOTQH010277523.1:0-10372 GCA_025631255.1 Cornus kousa
GTGTTGGTGCAATAGTGTGAATTCAGGTGGTTTGTCTCGAATGACGAGGTGTGTTAGATAGGACTAAGTGTTCAATAAAAGGTTATGGTATGATTATTGATTATTAAATACCTTATTTTGAGGATTTGTGTCCTAGGGACAAAATAACACATTTTATTATTTTGGTGACTTATGATTATGTAGTTGTTGGGAGATTTGTTGTTTAGTCATCTCGAGGTTGTTTAGTATGATGATTGTCCCTAGTGTGGTTATGCGATGGTGTAGTTACGTGTTAGGTAACGAATGTGTGGTCTGTCAGGGATGTATAGACTTGGGTTTGAGACTCATTGTGTGACAGTCGGGATCTTTGGTCTCCAGTTTTGAGTATCCTTTAAAGGATGAGTTGAGGGTTTAATGTCGCCATGCTCTGTGGTCTAATGACCAACCTTCTTTCGAGCTTCGGAGACTTGCGTAGCAGTGTATGGTAGACCGATGACTGTTTAGAGTCGGGTATTGTTTCCAGCAAGGTTGTCTTATGATGTGGTGATTAATAAGTACTCTCATAGGGTGGTGAACATTGGGTTTTTGTGGTAGTAGTGTCTGATTGCCTAATGACGTCTGGTGTCAAAGGCAATATTGTTGCTGAGTTCATCATCCTCTGGTTTTATAAGGTGTTTCTCGGGAAGTCTGTGACTATGGGCCTCATTCTTTAAGGAGGGTAAATTTTGAGGACGAAATCTTTTAATGAGGGTAAATTATAATGTTTCTGATTTTTGATTTTTTTTTCCTTCTATTTTTTGGGATTTTTCTGATTTTTGGGAGTATTTTTGTATTTCCTCGTTTTACGTGTTAGACACCATGAGGTGTACCGGGTATGTCCGAGAGTTGGTTGGGGTATTTCCTTGAGTTCAAGACTCTTAGAAATGCAATGATTGTCATTTTGATATTTTTTCCGTTTTTCAGACTGGGAGGTCCCATATGGCACCCATTATAAGAGTTGTTGAGCATTAGAATTTTATCGTGGGTGTATTGTATATCATTCATTTTTATTTTATGTGGTGACATGCTCATTTGTGTTGTTATTTGGTTAAAGTGTACATATAAAGTTAGTGAAAATGGATATTTATTTAGTGCGTGGGCCCCACATGGCACTAAGGTCTTTGTATCACCACATATCATCTTCTTACTCATTTTTCTTCTCCAGAACATGGCTGAGCTCTCTCTCTCTAAATCACACATTTTGGGCTTGAAATTTATCACGTTCCTTGAGATTTCAACTTTACCATTGAAGGTAAAGTTGATGAGCTTGTTGAGACCTTCATTTTGATAGAAGCTGATTTCAGTTTGGAGCATTCTTGGGAATTCAAATTTAGGGTTCTTAGGGCTGAATTTAGGGCTTTGCTTGGTTTAATCATCAATTTGAGGTAGAGGTCTTCCTAATGCCCAAGTTTTGACTTTTAATGAGTAAATACTTGCTTTCCTTCTTCTTTATACTTGAGATTGTTGTCTTGTGAAAGTAAATGGAATATTAAATGTTAAAAGCATGACTTTGTTGTGTGGTAGTTGTGTTAATGTGTATATAATTGTTTAATTGTTATTATATGGATGATTTAATGATGAACATGCTAAGATCACTATTGATGGTTATTGTGGAATGCCTCGCAATGTTTATTGTATAGAAATTGTCATGTTGACATTATGGTTGTTATAGTGCATTGCATAGCATGGCAAGGGAAGTGGAATTTTGAAAAGAATTGAGAAGAAATTTTTAAAAGAGAGGTTGCTCTTTAAAAGGGAAAGTATTTTTTTATTTTTTATTTTTTAAATGAATTAGATTTCTTGAGTCCGGGACTAACTTGACCTAGAGGGAGCGTGGCCCGATGTAGGGCGTGAAAAACTTGATGTTATGCCCAGAAACGGTTGCCAGGCCTTGCCAAAATTGGAACTGATAGATATCAATCTTGCCTTGGTAAAGTCAGTTAGCGGGTTTTCGAAAAGTGAATGTTGGGTCGATATAGACCAAGATAGTAAGGGGATGCATCTCATATCATACCATGCACTTTGAATTTAAAATTGTGTTTGTGACTATCGATATAGCTTGTTGTATGTTAAGTGTTATTTGGACTCCCATTGCATGACCTAGGCTCCTTTTACATTCCCTTATGTGTTATATGGTTCAAAGGAGTCTAAAACTAATGCCTTAGATGACTTCTACTGAGCATTGTGCTCACCCTTCCTTTATCACTTTTTTAGTGTTTTGAAGCGGCAAATTGGATTAGACGCCTTCACTCACTTAGATATAGATAAGAAGCTTATCTTTTGTTTTCTGATGTATTCAAATTCAATATAAACGAATTTATCTTATTATGTAATGATGTAATATGATCTTGCTACGATGTATGAATGTTGTTTTATCATTATATACAAGTTTATGGATGTTTTGGGGCAGGTTTAAACCATATTGAAAGTCATAAGTGATTCCATAAGAATACTAAGTTGTTAGCACTTAAACAGGGCAAATTTTGCATTTTTGGGCTATTTCGGTCGATCAGTATCATTTGGGATTGAAACTAGTAGCTTAGGAAACTTCGAAGCCACAATCAGTCAACTGGTGGGTCATTTTGGTCGACCGGTATAGCCTTCAAAGTCTACCGAAATGAAAACTGAGACAACATTTAACCCCTGACTTCAAATGATCATATCTCACTCCTTTTAACTCCAAATTGGGCAAAATTTAAGTCTAACTCCAAAGATTTTGAGTCACTTTCCAATGAAAGTAATTTCTTTCAAAAATTACAATTGTACAGAAATTTATGACTCTTTTAATGTGTACTGCTCTAGAATTCTTTGAAAACGAAGGAGGGCAACTATGTGAAATCCTCATTCTTATGTCCAGGACCCTGTGTCATGGGTTTAAATGACTTTTATAACTTATGTTGACCTATTTAGACTCATTTAGAGTTATACTATTTATTTTCACACCTTAATTAACCGTTTTACCCTTAGGTGTTCTTGGGTTCGAGTAAGGACCCAATTAGCGATTCAAACCCCTGAGTTCGGGTCGTTACAAAAATAATAGGCAAGTGTCATGAAGTTCTCCACCTTTGGGCAAATGCCATACACTTGCCCACCACTTGCCAAAACAAAATAATAGGCAAGTGTCATGCGCTTACCTGCCTTCCCACTTGTTCATTCAAAATAATGGGCAAGTGTCATACACTTGCCCACTTACCCATTTGCCCATACAAATGGGTAAGTGTCATACATTTGCCTATGCACTTGTCTGCCTACACATTTGCCTGTATGCTTACTTATCCATTCAAAATAAGCCAAGTGTCAGGTACTTGCCCACTCACCCCAGGAATGATCTAGTGCAAAATGAAAAGAAGGTGAGACAATTAGTTTTGAGTGCTGGTTTAGCAGGAACCAAGGGTATCAGGTAGGACCATAAGTAGATTCATGACGGGATCAGGATAGGACTATGGATTATCACATGCCAATTATGATTGCACATGTCACAGGGATGCACGATTAATTCATATAGTTCGAGATCGCCAACTATCAGGAAACACGAAGAATAAGACGATACGCGCCTAAGTATGGTAGTTGTATTGGCAGGGGTAATCCTAGGTACTGTAGGCTAAACATGATCCGCGGCACGTTACACTAACGTATTATTACATAGGAGAGCAATGACACTTGCGCGCAAAGTGTTTAGCTCTGCGTATGGCGCATGCCACGTTATGAAGGAAACAGGCGGGGAAAGAGGTATGGGAGGCATAGTGGATTGAACAAGGGACTTGTCGAGGCAGAGTGGAGGAGGGTTCTTAACCCAAACTCAAGCGGATGAGTCACTCGCATCCTGACTAAGGGAATAAGTGAGGGACACGTAGCCTTTTAATACGCTGACACATAACGGATGTTCGTACAATGACACATGCTTGACATGTTCCAATAGCACTATAAATTGCAATATAGTGACATGATGGACTCATTCATGACATACGACCTGGAGATTCTGCTACTCTCCCTCCCTACTATCTCATTTATTCATTTGTCTAAGTTCTCTTCCTTACCCTCTCATCATTTTTTTTCCTTTCTATACTTGAAGTCATCTCTGGGAATATCTCACTTTCAGTTTTTTTTTTTTTTTTACTTGAAGTCACTTATTGGAATACCTAACTTTTAGGACTTTCATACTCTTACAACTTACGTCTTATAATTTATTTTCTTGTGAACTAGAGACTATTTAGTAATTTGATTGGATTGAGATTTATATATATATATTTCTAGTATTTATTGTTTGATTAGGTATTATAAATAATCTAAATAATATAATGTCTGGTTTTGGTAAATAGGTTATTAAATAGGTTAACACGTGTAACTCATTTAATGAATAGATCGTGTTAGTGTTGAAGGTTCCTGACATAATTATTAAATAAGGCTTGTTTGGGTTAACATGTTTAATACATAATAGTCTTAGACTGACACGACATCATTATAACTCACAAATATGAATTGCCACCCTTAGTATGAAGATATAAGAGTACATGATTATATAGGCCAGGAGGATATGGGGTGTAAGTATGTGTTGTCCAAACAAACCTATATAAACTTTTTCAAATATAATCGTGATTATAATGTACACCTTACACGATATATATTGTAGTTTAATGCCTTCCTCGGATCACTCATCACCTCACTTGAGACATTATTAAGTATAACCATCAACCTTATACAACAGCCACCACCATTCTAATGATTAGGATTTTGAAAATGTAAATTAGTGTTTTAAAATTCTGAAAAAAGTGAGAAGAAAAAAAAATTAAAGGGAAAAAATTATTGAGAAATTAAGGTTTTAAAACTTGATATATCTTTTTAGTGGCGGAGAGACAAAGCATGATTGTAAAGAAGAATTGCATTGTAAGATAGAGAACTAAGTTATACGGATACAATTAGAAACACATTCGCCAACACGTCAATTTTTACAAAGTAGGACATGAATGCTGTGTGAACACTGTTAATATGAATATTAATTTTCATTTATATAAATATATTGCTTAAGTCAATTATAGAGCTTTAATTAATTTATAAAATTCTAGAAGGTGAAACTTTTTGAATATATATAAAACTATTATATATTATTTAGTTCCTTATTTTATTATTATAATTTAGTTTTTGTTCATCATATTATGATGTTCGCAATTTTTCATTATTTTTACATTTTTTTTTTTTTTTTGGATTGGTTTATTTTTGTGCCTAATTTTGGTATTGAGTCACGAGGGTTCCGGGAATCATTTAGGACATTTCTTTGAATTTAGAACTCTTAGAAATATATTTTGAGTTATTTCAGCATTTTAAGAATTTTGGTCTGGGAGGCCCCGAGAGAGTCCTACGCCTAGATTTGCATGTCTGAAAAATATTTTCTGAACTTAATTTAATGTTTTGCATATTATTTTATACATATATGGTAGGGTGCATTTGGAATTTTGCATGTTTGTGGCTTAGTTGTGGTTTAGTGGGCATATAGGGGTATTTTAGTCATTTTAGTGTTCAACAGCTTTTGACCACATGTGGGGGGACAAAGCTACATCATTATTCTGTAGATTTCTCTCCAATTTTTGGACCATGCTTCCTCTTTTTCCTTCTTCTTCCATGAAAATCCACCATTGTTGCTTACTTTAAGCTTACTTTAACATGGTTTTAGTAGGATTTTGACTTTGAGCTAAGAGGGAGATTGAACCTATATTACAAAAGTTTTCTTGTGGTACCAATATCATCCCCATTTAGCCACTTCAAAATTCTGGGTTCCCCTTAAAGGTGTGTTTTTGTTGAAGTTTCAAGAGTAAAGTTTATTCCTCTTGTCCTCCTTTCTCCATTGATGTGCTTAGGACTCATTTTGGTAGACATTAACACTTGCTGCAAATTAGGGTTTGAGCTTCAAAGAGGTAGAGTTGTATAACTTGCATAGTCCTTTAATTTGGTAGCCAAATTCATGTTTTTTCTGAATTTTAGCATGCCAATTTTATGTCAATTTTGTAGTAGCATGCTTTGGTTTTATGTATATGATGAATTGTGACAAATTGCTTATTGTTATGTGATTAATTGTAAGTTTTGTGAGTCGAATTATGATCATTAGGTGGACTATGTGGTTAGTTGTTAATCAACATGATGAATTGTGTAATTGTCATCTTGAGTGTGTATAACATGATATGTGCATCATGTGTTTTATAATTCTCATAGTGAATGTTCATTGTCAAATTCATGTTATTGTTGCCTTAATATTCATATGTTGACATGCTAAATAAATGTGTTATTTTTAAATCCCAAGCATGCCTAAAGTTGATGGCTATGTGAAAATTCATGTGAGATTAGAATTGTGACAATGTATTGGCAAAGATGACTATTGATGTATGTTATACATTGTAAGGACAACATTGATGACATCGCAAAGTCATTGGGCATTAGATGTGTTGTGCGGAATGTGGAATTTGAATGGTTTTTGTAATAACCCAAACCCAGAGGTCCTAATCGCTATGTAGGTCCCTACCCGGACCCGAGGGCACATAAGGGCAAAATGGTCATTGCAAGGAAAATATGGGGAAGAGCTAACTATAAGTAGTCAAATGGGGATTTTTAACATCACATTAACCAATTTAATCTATTTCATAAGTTCCTAATGACCATAGATATAATTTCCCACATTCGGGTTGAAGTATTCTCCGACACCTTTTCACTAAAATAGTTATAACCATCTGTGTGATTAGAATTTGAGGATAATATTGATATCATTGGAAATCTTACTTCGAGCTGGTTAGTTTAGACTAAAAAATGACCAAATTTAGGTTTGAAATGAGGGACTTTTATAGCCATTCGTAGTTTGAGTTAACAATCAGTGGACAGGCAATAGTGCTCGATCGATTGAGTCCAAGCTCGAACGGTGGGGTTGAGAGCATGAAATTTGAGGTTTTCTTAATTTTTCTAAGTATCGGAGGCTTACTCGATCAAGAGGGGACTCGATGATCGAGCTGAACCCTAAAAATAACCATTGACCTCCAATGAAGCCTTGGTTGATTCTTATATTGAAATTTAAGACAAATAATACTTCCATACACTTAAAATAAGTCCCAAAACAGTCCTAAAAATATATATACACTCCCAAAACATCATCCATAGGTTATAATGGTTCAAAATACATCATTAAATTGTACATCGTCCCAAAACTTCAAAGTGAAAATGTAGTTGTCTTCTTCACCACTTACATGCCCAAATTATACAAATAACATTCCAAAATAATAAGTTTATAAGTTAGAAACCCTCAAGGTCTTAATTACAATGCCTTATACAATTAAATGGATAGTGTCATCTTTACAAAAATAATCATTATAGTTAAGCATTGTTTACAAAAATTACAAAAGATAGTTTCGTCAATCTTGACTACATTTGTGTGGAGGGACGTCATCAACCACTTCCTTGCCGTGACCTGAAAAATATTAAAGGAAGGGGTGAGCACGAAGGCTCGGTAGAAGATGCCTAATTCGTCAACTCTAGACTTCCTTGAGCCACACATCATATAAAGGAAATAAGAGATAGTTGGGATCATGGATTGGAGATTTTACGGAATCTAAACCACATTTCAATCTAATCAATCGCATAAATACAACTTGCACACAATGGATGCAAATGCAATGAGATGTATAACCATTTCCAAGCTTAGTCTCGAACCGACCTCAATCCCCACCTACGCTAACTGACTTTACCGAGATAGGATTAACACGATCATTGGCCTCTTGGACATTTGGGGCCTAGTATCAACTTTTTCACATCCTACACCGGACCGCGCCCCCTCTAGGTCAAGTTAACACCGGGCTTGCAATACCCGTCCATTTCTAGTTTCCTCTTTTTCGACCATTCTAAGATGGCTCACTTGTCAATTTCATTAAACCCGTTCACCATTTTAAATGGCTCAAATATCCAATTTAACTTTCCCCACCATGCCATGCATATGAATTCAATTACATTAACTTGATTTCAAACCCATCTAGGTAACAATGGTGGCATAAACATGGCAAACCTAATACAGTGAACACAAGCAAGACATTTTGTACAATTTGATTACAAGAAAGGTTTTCTCTACCAATTAATTATAACATGGTATTCTTCCACAATGTGAATACAAGGATGGCATTTCTTTAGCATTTGATCACAAGCATGCTATTCAAACAAACCATAGTAACACAAATCATGCTAGCACTCAAATTCAACATAAAATAATACATTTACTTCACATAAGCATTTTTTGGCACTTAAACACATCATTTGCATTCATATAGTAACAATTTCATAACATAGCTTTCAACTTGAAATTTATATAAGAACGAGGTAGTAATTCTCAATAAAAGTTAAAGTTCTTAGGATAACCCCTACCTTAAGATGTAAGCCAAACAAGCGCTTATGTAAGGCCCTAATTTTCGAAATCCCCAAACCCATTGCAATATTGGTGCCAAATGATAGCCCTTGTCAAGCTCTTCCACCTTCCCTTCTATGGCTTCATCAAATTCACACTCTAAACCTCCCAAAATAAAGCTTTTGGCATGGAAGTATATGTGTGTAGATAGATAGAGAGAAACGGAAAGTTAGAGAGAAAGAGTGCGTTTTCCGAGTGAGGAGGAAGAGGGGGGTAGGCAATGTCTTCATTTTTTACTTGTGGTCTCAATGGTGCCATTTGCCAACATTTGGGTGATTCCACTTTAAACAAAGTTACCATAATGCCCTCCCTCTTTTATCACAATGACATGCTTGTCCCATAAATATCTCCTCTAATATAATAAATACACATATATGTATATGCATATGCATATGAAATGCCAATAATGCCCTTCACTTAAAATGAAAAAATCGGAAGAAGTTTTCGAACGTGAAAATCGTCTTAACTTTCGAAAAATTCTAAAATCAATCCCGTTACTTCTAATTGACTTAAAATAAATAAAATGAATTTCTAAAACCCTCGGCTCAAGAAAATGACCAAAATGGCCCTCGGGGCCTGCGTGACACGTAAAACGAGGCACAAAAAATAATTAATATAAAAATTCAAAAAAAATCTAAAAAATCTGGGACATTACAGTTTTCCTAAACCCGATTTTAGGGAGCTACCCCTCTTCGGTGATGCTAACTAGCTAATAATAACACGGGAGATACCCGTGAGTAATTTAGCGAACTCGGACCCCAAATGGTAGTTGGGAGGTACCTTTTACCAGAGATAACTAGCAAATTCTTTCTAGGGACGGCAGGAGGTACCCAAAGTGCAGTTAGTTAGTATGTTTTCAATGTGGGTGTGTGGATATGTGAGGTTGTGTGTGTAGCATGCGGTTGCATAACCCATTTCATGCATTGGATTGCATTATTTTGATGTTAATGGCCGTTGATGAGTTAAACGAAATTTTATGAGTTCCCTAGCATGATCCCATCTTCAATTCTCTATTCTTTGTGTGTAAAGCATGTGTTTACTTACCTTACTTGAGGAGATGCCACTTAGCCAATCTCTACTAGGCCTTGTGCTTATTCCTCTGCCATTTTTTAGATCACGAAAAGTAGGTGGCGGATGATATTCCCCCACAAGCTTAGATGAGATTAGAGGGACCATTTAATTTATTTTGTAATCAATTTAATTTTGTAAGGCCTTGTGCTAAACTTGTATTATTTTGTAATCGTTGCAATGGCCACGTAACCTTATTGTTTTGTTTGTTTATGTAAGAGTAAAATAATTATTTGGGGTGTTTCAGAAAAGTGTAAACATATATAAATATCTTTATATATATATATATATATATATGCATACACGTACCATGGTGTTCTAAGTGTATTTTAGTGTCGATTTGGTGGTAAGAATTGGTTGAGATTCAGTAAATTTGTTGCAATTGGTGGCATAATTAAAGAAGCAAATACACTTGGCAAACAGGTTTCAGTGGACGTGTTTATGCCCACATGTTGACCGGTATCTTAAATTTTTGGGCAGTAGCCAAATTACTACAACTAAGACATACCAGTCGACACCTAAATGCTAGACGTCGACCGAAATCCTCCATCCTGTCAACTTGTACTCACTTCACGTTGACTGAGTCCTATAACCTGCCACTTTTATTTTCTTTTCCTATGTTACCCCTTTTGCTCTCATTTGATGACCAACACGTACATTGTATTAATAGTGCTTTGAGAACGTGAATGACTATCTAACTACTACGCGTCCTCGGGTTCGAGTAATCCGAAGAACGATTCGGACTCACGGGTTCTGTGAAGACTTTGATGTATGTTCATAATGTTGTTTTTCGGATTGTCACGTGTGTGTGTCTGTTTTTTTTTTTTTTTTTTTTTTTTTTTTTATATTAAAAAAAAA
>JAOTQH010277533.1:0-10372 GCA_025631255.1 Cornus kousa
GACCATTTTACCCTTGGTTCATTTCTTTTCGAGTTTGAAATCCTTGCTTCATTTACTTGATTTATTTGAGTTCCATGACTTCATGGGAAGTCATTTTGGTGTCTTAGGGACGATGTACATCTCTAAAGGCCATCTTGTTTCTTTTGCTTCCGCATATCGGATCCGTTGTCGGATCACTGACGCACCGGGTTGAAAGACTTGGACCGTCACATTTAATTTTTCAAATGTTACAGTGCCATGTAATGCTTTAGCCAATTAGTCGTGCAAATGTTTTTGTATTTCAAAGTGTTTATTGACTGAAAAATTGGTATAAAAGGACAATATGCAAATTGTTATAGTTTATGAGTGTTTGCAATTAATCAAAATAGATAAATTTAAATTTTAAAAAAAGTTTCAATACTATGCTGTTATCATGTGATGTTTGGTTGTCTTTTTTTAAAAGTAACTTGACTTCAATTTCCGGTGAATAATCAAACTTGAATTAAGTTTGAATATATATATATATATATATATATATATATATATATCTATTGAATGGTCTATGAATTGACACCTTAAGTTAATTAGCTTTAGGTTTGAACTTTGAATCACTCCTTTTTAAAATTTCATTTATACAATTTTTTTTATTTTTTTTTTTCCTTTTTTTCCTGCAACTTATCTTCGCCTACCAAACAAACCTGAAGTGTTGAAGCTTACACTTAATTTATGGAATTCGTGATAAGTATTAATCATTAAAATTTTATTATTACTCAAAAGCCTATATATGTGATGCAACAAAGAAAGCACTTGAGACAAAATCATTGCATCATGGATAGCCATAGATAAAATCATGGACCAAGAATCTCTCCAGCCGAGGAGAGGTCCAGTACAGTATATGGTGATTGCAAATTTAATTGATAAATGGGACCGACTAGTGATGATACAATTTCAGTCACTAATTCTATGCTCGACCTCTTATGCGCCGGAGAAAATCTTTGTCCTAAAATCATTTCCAAGGGGCATCTCAATCTTGTCTTCTTTATATTATTACATTAATGCAATATTTAAATGTTTATAGTAATATTTATTTTGGATACTTGATTCCCGATATGCCAACAGGATCTATCTAAACAATTTAGAAATTTTCAACTATGGTTTAATCATATTAATTCATAAATCTCACCGGACCTTTTGGGGTTAATGAGGGACAGATTCCAAAATGAGTTTAGAGTCAATGAGAGATGTACGGTATGTAAATGTATAAATAAAAATTTATATTCTAAAACCGGTCACTCTTCCTGTTTCACCCTCAAGGTTTTAGTCAAATAGCTTTTTAGGCTGTAATGACCCAGAAAATTGTATGAGAATAGAGATGACTCGAACAATTAGAATATATAGCGAGGTATTATAAAAAATTGAGTGGGACATTTTTAAAATTTTAACAAAAATTATAAATAATTTTGTAAATGATAAAAAATTCAATGGTGGTCGGCTACTCCCAATGAGCCCTTGATATATTGAGATTTTTCTGCAATTTTAGTAAAGGCAATTTTAGTAAAGGCAATTTTAAAATTCTATAGATATATATACAACCAAAAAAAAAAAAAAAAATCAGTGGGGTGCAGCCCACAATAGATCTGTATCTGCTCAAACCTTCGACTTAAACTTTGGAGCTCCTCTCTGGACCACAGGGCTTGGTGGGGTGAAAATTTTGATCTAAGTCAAGGCTAGCTTGTGGGTTAGGCCTAGCTTGGTGTTTTTTGAAGGTTGTTGAGCCAAGATGTTTAATTGTATTTTTGGGATATCCATGGTCATCTATCTTTTCTTGTGGGTTAGGGAATAAAGAGTTTTTTATTTTATTTTTACAAGACAAGAAGTGTTCAAAGTTAAATTAGTAAATGTAGAGAGTCGAAGTCTAATACTCCAAAATTTACTGAAGATACTAACTCACTGGACTATCGAAGCATCTGCAGAGAAGAGAGGGTCACATGCAACATTTGTAAATCGATTCTCTTTTGAACTTCCATTTATCCATGTTTATCTAAAACATTTGTTTCTTAAAAATAAAAATAATAAAATAAAAGTAAACTAGACCTATTTATCCCTCTAAGTCATTTTATTATTCTTAAAAATAAAAATAATAAAATAAAAGTAATAGATTGTGCATCGCGTTACAAATATCCACAAAAGGCACAATTTGTATGTGTCATCTCTCTCAGTCTAATACTAGATGTGCTATCAATATCTCAATTTTAAATTTCTCGAAATTCTAGGATTTTTTATTATTTTTTATTACTTAGCTAAAATTCTCAACGCCTGATATAATCATTAATAACGGTCTTCTTGTTTAAATCCCTAATTGGGCTTGTTTTTCTAGTGGATAATGTTTTTTTTATAAATGGGCCTTCGAGTCCTATCTCTGGGCTAAGTAGATGTCTTTCTTGAGAGAATATTGGGTACCAATGCCATGACGGCGTCAACTTGGTTTAAAAAAAAATTAGCAAGAGGCGATGCGTTGCCCGGATTGAGGAATCATCTTCAGCATCGCCGGCCCCACCAACCAGCAGCCATCGCCGAGCACAAAGCTCGTTCTCGAGTAGCCCAGAAATGTCCCTTATGATATCGCCTAGTTGGCTCACCAACGAGTCTGAGCTAAAGACCCATAAGAATTAAAGATTTTGGAGCGATTGAGAGAGACCCAGATGAGAGAATTGCTTGAATCTGTACGGTGGAGTTACGAGACATACGCCATAGTTTTGAAGGTCAGAGTGCCGCCGGCGCAAGAGAAGATGGCGCGTCGAGCACCGGTCGATTTGGTGATAGTATTAGATGCGAGCGAAGCTGATGTGGGAAGTTATTCAGTTGTCATGTTTTTCTCGAATTGGGGTAACAGGACAAGCTGACGGAGTACCCAATATTCTTTCGTCTTTCTTGACCTATTACATACTTGTATATTTTTATATATCTATAAAAACATACTCCGTAACTAACATTACTCAGAAAATACCAACTATAGTCTTAATTATCTCTTGGTTACTGTCTACTTAGGATTTGGATCTCTCTTGTCCCTCATCTCATCATTGATCATCTTGTGAGCTAATACACTTGATTGATCATGATGCAACACGTTACATCAAGAAATATAATACTGGTACAATAATAATATAATGTTAATGTAACATAATTATAACAGTGATGTAACATTCATGCAACATGTTATATGGTATTGTAACGTTATAATATTATTAAACTAAGAATTAAATATATTTACGTACTTATTGCATTAATAATTTAAAACTGTTATATTGTCGATTTAACCGTACAAGACAAACAAGTCGTATTCTAGTTTTCCGGCCTTCAATGATAGCCATATGACTGCAAGTTTTTCACCATCTTCTTCACGCTTTTGTCTTGGCACATCAAATCAAATCCCAATTGATGTCCCAAACACAATATAGCAGTCAAAAAAAAAAAAAACAAAAAATCAATGAAGAGATTTTAGAATCTTGAAAATCCTACATCCTTGCGACATTTGGAACCCACTATCTCTCTTTTGTAATTTATATAGCGAAATTTTGTATGTATATGTGTGAGTATTCAATTTCACAACAAGATTGTGTCTGTATATGTGTGAGTTCTCAATTTCATAGCAAGAGTTTGTATGTATATGTGTGAGTATTCAATTTCATAGCAAGAGTTTGTCTGTATATGTGGGAGTTCCCAATTTCAAAGTGGTCCAAGTAGTCACTGTATGTATATAGTGGGTTTATCTCGGACAGAAAATGAATTAAAGTACTTGTCCTTATCATTGCAACCATGTAACAAGATGGTGGTGGTGGTGGTGGTGGTGGTGCAATCTGTGCAGTGAAGGTTGAATTCCACAATGATGTGAAATGGGAATCTCCTTTAGGCCACTCCAAAACAAATGATGGACCCAAAAGACAACATTTGCAATTGATGTCATCTCAAAGACCATATTGCAACACTCATTTTGTACCAGGTAAATCTGTTTTCATTGGCGAAAGGTCCAATCTGACCACAAAACTTGGGCTTCTTATCTGCCCACACGCTAGGCTTTTGAAACGTCGGATCATTGATTTGTATTGGGAGGAAAAACTAGACAAATATCTAATGTTTGAGTTTATCAGTTGTGGAGTTGTGGGTCAGATTTTGTTTTAGCTCGGGTTGTAACGCGGCTCAGTTGGGAATTTAGTCTTTGTTTGTGATATGATATACAAGCGTGTTAAGATTTGTTGTGTGGGAAAAAAAAAACGAAAATAAAGACAAGATGGATTTGATAACTTGCCGTAGTCTTATTTTTTTTTTTTCTTTTTTTGTTTCTTGATTGTATTTGGGTTTGTCAGTGTTTATCGTAACATCAGTTTTATACAAAGTAATTGCTCAAAAATATGAATATGTGACGTTATACTTATCAGTTCAAATGTTTACCTAGCGTAAGCACGGGAACAAGTTACCTTGAATCCACAAGATGGGTGTTTTGAATTCACAAAACAGAAAGAGAATTCAGAGAAATTTGATATATTATTTGATAATTGAATGAATAAAAGTTTAATTCTCCACTTTACAGAAACATAAAGAAACCTAATAACAAAAGGAAAACAATTCCTCAAAGAAATTAAATAAAACGACACTTCCTATAAAAAATATAAAAATAAAATAAATAAGAAATCTAATAATAAAAATTACTAAGTGGATAAAATTGTCCTACATTAGTCTCCTTTACTTCGAAAGAAAACTCGAGGACATCATACATGACTATGAACAAAATTTGATACTATTGATGACTTGATCTTAGTGCTTCATAAACTTGTTTCTTAGTTGTTCACACCAATTGTGATATATTTTCAATCTCATTTGGCAATTCAAAAGGAAAGAAATTATTTGAGATATATCCAATTTCACGAGGAATGACAACAAAGAAATTCTTCTCCTCTACTTCAATAGACTCCAGGTCCAGAAAAATCAAATTAGAACTGTGAGAAATTTTAGGAGTCATTCGTGTTATTGGATAATTGTTCTGAAAATCAACCACCCAATTTCGGGTGCAGAGTTGAAACCCATTAGTAAGATGACCTCCCTTATCATTCTTAAAAAGTTCTAATTGAATGCCTTTGGATAGATATTGACATCCAATTGGAATACCAGTAAGGTAATTATGGGCAGGTCAATTAATTCGGCGTTTAACAAGCCAGTATGCCTTTCCAAGTCTTCTTCATCTTTATCCATCAAAGATGAGACTGCAAGGAAAAATTATTTGCTTTCATCACCTTCCGTGGCACCACCAACAATATGTTGTACATCAACATCACAGGCACGTGTTGTGGTAGTATAGCCAAACACCAAATTATACTTATCTGCTCTGGATGAATTATGCTCATTCCGCACAATGGTTTGACGATTAGTGTACCCACGCCATCTCCTCGTATTGTTGAATTTCTTTCAAACCATCCTTTATCTCTAAGGACTCCAGAGTTTTATCGAAAATTTGTTCATGTGTCTCTACAACAAATGAAGTTTGGACAACTTCATTATCGTCAACAAGTGGTGATGAAGCAACAAAATTCTTCTCATGATTAATCTCATAATAAGGTGGAAGAAACTCAGTTTTTAAAAGACGTTTCATCTTCAATCAATACCGTAGGAATTCGTAATTGATCCCACCAGACAGAAACTCTTCCCTTCAATTTGTATGCGACTAGTGGCTAGTGCCACCTTCTTATCCTTTGGAATCCCTATGTAATCAAAGAACATTTCAAAATCTTCTAGCCAATCTAAAAAATCTTCAACATGAAAGAAACCATCAAAACTTCTAAGAGGAAAATTCCTAGAATCATAATCTCCATAATCATGATATCTTGGCACGTCTCTATGATCCCTAAACACCTTTTCCTCATAGGCTGACTACTATTCGGAGGGAAGGGGTTGCGATTACGAACAGGATGAACACGATCTACGTCGTTGCGCAACCTATTGTTATCGCGGTTTTGCTCTAAACCCAACTTAAGCCTAATAATCATTGAATATCTTGCAACGTTTGCTGGGTTTCACGAAAACGATCACCTGCCATCACACCAAGAAAAGACAAGTCTCTAATACCAACTGGTGAAGCGGAAGTGATAAATTTGTTCACGAAGAACAGGTTACCTTGAATCCACAAGGTGAGTGTTTTGAATCCACAAAATAGAAAGAGAATTCAAAAAAATTTAATATATTATTTGATAATTGAATGAATAAAAGGTAAATTCTATACTTTGCGGTATACTTATTTATAATAGTAATAGAAACCTAACTCTACAAGAAAACAAAAACATAAAGAAACCTAATAGTAAAAGGAAAACAATTCTTTAAAGAAATTAAATAAAACTACACTTTCTATAAAAAAAATATAAAAATAAAACAAATAAAAAATCTAAATAATAAAAATTACTAAGTGAATAAAATTATCCTGCATCATTATACCATTCCTAAAGTGTGATATTTTATACATACAGATATGTTATTATTGATATAAATGTTATATAATAGTCTAAATGTGTAGATCCAAACATGGTTGCGCTGAATTAAATTGTGTGATCCTCCCAGCACCCTTACACAGCACCGTGCTATGCACGGGAGTGGAATGGAGTTCCACAATAACTTCCACATAAAAGCATCCCATGGATAAGCGACGTCTTTCAAATTGGAGAGTCAATACTCATTTAGATATATATATATATATATATTGATAATAGTTTTTAAGAAAGAGAAATTATTAGATGATTTGGGACGTTACACAACAAAAAAAGATGAATAAAATTTATTCATTTATATACAAGATAATTAGTTTACAGCCGTGGATCAGGATCATAACATCCGTAGACTATCTAATAATTTATCCTTAAGATCTCGGTTGGGAATTAGTAGGCTCGATGAATTCCAGCCACATGAACTAACTTATCAACCAATTAAGGCATGAGTGTTTTTGCTTTTCATTCAATGATTAATTATCATATATGTGTGGGTGTCAATCACTTACCCAACCAACATATAATTTGTTTATACTTGGGGAATATATATATCATCAATGAGGCGAGGAAGTGCAAGGCATGTGTCCTTGTCGTTCATTAAGATATATGATTGATCATATGATCTACTAGAGTAGTTGTTTAATTTTCATCAAAATGAACATTATGTCCTTTTTGAAGATATTTCCACACCCACCTTCGATAGTATGTTAGTGTGGAGTTGCATTTCTGACCTAGACATCAATATGTAAAATGAATTGGAGTTGTCACATTTGGGATGATGAATTTATAAAATGAATTAGACTTGTCCCATTTATTTTATTTTTGGGTAACGAAGAATCGACTCATCTTTTAGTCCCTTCAGATTTTTCTAATGGTTTACAAAAATTCAAATGCACATAACTACAAGCAAAAACACGTGCATGCTTCACTTTTAATAAAATATAAATGCCTTAATAGTCAGGCTATCCATATAATTAACCTTAGACTTTTATATACTTAGATTTTCGGACGGTTTACAAAAATTCAAATGCATACTTCACTTTTAATAAAATTCAAATGCCTTAATAGTCGGGCTATCCATATAATTAAACTCGACTTTTACGTACTTAGATTGTGGATGCATGTTTTCTTGCTCTGGCTGAACTTTCAACAGGTTTCTTACTCGTTTATTGGTAAAGATTGTAATATAATGTACTAAAATAAAAAATTCAAACAATATGATAAAACTTAAAATAAAAAAATTTACAAGCTCGAGAGTTGAGCCGAGCTTACTAGAGAAAAAATTTCTGAGTCTCATTATAAATCTATAGTTTCATTACACTGAAAAGCACAGCCTTTTTTCCCATGCTTGCAGAAAAGCCAAGCAAGGGAAAAACATAGAAAAGTGACCCCAGCCCAATTAACCCCACATCCACACAAACAGTATCATTAATTTACACCATAAAGTCAATGATATCATAATATTAATGGAAGGTCTGAAAAGTTTCCAGAAGATGGGTTTATCTGTGTGCATGTGTTTGTGAATGCCTGCCAATCCATACATTGTACCTATATATTACACCTTATCAAGTCACAATTATTGTACTTTTTACTTTTCAGTATAAAATGTTATCTTATACAAACAAGGGCAAACAAGTAAAATAGCATTGTCCCAAGTGCAGTGGGCACAAACATTAAAAAATATATCCCTTTCAAGCCAACCCATGAGTAATGCATAAAGTGGTATGTTACTATTGCGACAAATTCTCGAATACTTTTATCATATTGTGAATCTCTCAGTCGTTACATCAGCAGCCTAAGAGAAACGGGGTTTGATACCGGAGTACTGTAAAATTTTCCACTACAATTGCCTACCCTACCAGTCTCTCCAATATGAGGTCTGCCCTACTCTTTCCTTCCTCATGATCCATACTTATACTATACTATATATATATATATATATATATATATATAAATCTCTACATCTCAGAACTATACGTATGTGTGAGAATTGTGGACTCTTGGATGTAGCACGACCGAATCAAATTACTTTACTGTCTAATTGCATTAAGCTCAAGGTCCAACTGTGGCTTTTCTTCAATAATTTGTGGACTAGCCTTGTAATTGTATCGACGAGCAACGATTAGAAAATATATCAAGTTCAGAACCCCCATTCCTGCTATCAGGAAGTAAAAATAATCAACCTTCCCGGCATTAATGTCCTTCGCCAACCAGTTAGGCCTACCATGTTTCCCGGTCACTCCGCGCACAATGGTGATCAAGAAGCTGCTCAAGTAGTTAGCACCGGCCGCGGTACAAAAGAAGAGAGAATTAGCCACGCTTCTCATGTTCTCCGGAAACTCCTTGTAGTAAAACTCGATCTGTCCAATAATATTGAACGCCTCGGCAAAGCCCATCAGAACGAGTTGGGGTGCGAGCCACATCACTGACATTGGTGCAACCCCGTCAGGCCTAGTGTGCGACCTAGCGTAAGTCCTCCTCATTTGTTCGAACAATCCGGCGACGACCATGGACAAAATTGAGAATACGATGCCAATTCCAATTCTTTGGAGGAGTGTGATCCCACCTTCCAGTTTGGTAATCTTTCGGAGAGATGGCACGACGACTCGGTCATAGAAGGGGATCCATAACCCTACTGTGACCATGGATATGACTCCGAGCGATCCCGGAGGAATTTGGAAGTTCGGTCCGAGGTGACGGTCCATTTTTAGGGCTTGTGATATGGTGAATGTTGCTTGTTGTACTATGGCAGTGAAGCAAATGATGCCAGAAGCCCACACAGGGACTATTTTTATGAGGCATTTGACTTCTTCTATTTGTTGGATGCTGCATAACCTCCATTGATTTGTACGAGAGCCATCATCCTTAACTTCACCTTCCGTTATCATAGCAGCTTTGTTTAAGAACCTGTGGGATAAACAAAAATTGAATAATTGTAAAAAAAATTAAGTGAATAAAGAATGAATTTGAGTATAATAAGTGGTACTTATGAATTACAAAAATCTTTTTATTATGAATGAGTTAACCTTGCGCAATGCTTTCGTCAGCTGGTCCTCCGGAACAGATTTGATGTATGCAACTTTATTAAAACAACGTGTATGACTATTTTTTATTTCGAATTTATTACAAACTGACCTCACATATTTGCTCGGCCCACTAACGAGGTCAATTTAGCATTTTTCTCGTCTACTTGTGAGTGTATGGAATTCTCTTTTTGGCACAAGCATGACAATAACTAGAGGACCATTTGATGCAACATGGGTATGTTCACGAGCGAAATGTGTGACCAAAAAGCATTTATGAATATAGTACACACTAGCTTGAAACTTCATTTTCAAAACAAAAAATTATTATATATATATATATATATATATATATATATGTAGAATATATATTACCTAAGCGACCAAATGATAGAATTGTATCAATATCAACACGATGTTATAGCAATCCCCCCAAGAAATGTACAGTGTGACAATGAAATTTCACATACTTTATTAATTTTGAACATTACTATTCATTTTCATATTTTGCTAAATAAAAATTAAATTTGAATCTAGAAAAATTAAAAATCAAACGACCCACATATGTACTTATAATTTTCAACTCTTTAATGGTTTACAAACTCTGAATGCAAATTTACCTGAATTGATTGGTGAGAGGAAGCTTTGTCACAATGGTTCCTGCCAACGGCGGGTCGTAAAAAACCGCATCCGCCTCCCCGTCAACCGGAAGCTTTTCGCGGCGTTTCTTGTATGCTGCGACAACTGCCTGTGCAACGCCAGAAAACACACTCCCTTCCGGCTTGACATGCACGTACATCTTGGTGCCCCAAAAGAAGAGCACAATGGAACAACACATGAGCA
>JAOTQH010277543.1:0-10371 GCA_025631255.1 Cornus kousa
ATTTATTTTGTAATCTGTGTTCATTTATATATTAATTGTTTGATATTCCCTCGGGTTTGGGCTTGGGCCTGATCAACTTATGTTTCGGAGTCGAGGGGTATCACACTATGCCAACAAAGTGACAAGCGCGAAAAAGGACGAAAGTAAATAGTGTTGAAAAATGAAAAATGTGAAAATGATGCGATCATTTAAGGAAGTTGTCAATACAAAAGAAAGAGTCTCGGAAAGCATTCCCGAGCACTCGAGACGACACTAAGTGACGAGAAACCAAACTCAGAAAAGAAAAGATCAATGGAGAATGACAAAAAAAATATCCGTAAAATTTGAGGAAAAAGAAATGATAGAAAATGACCGGGTCATTACAATACCCATCTCTTTGAGCCTAAACCCTAGTTTTTCTCCAACTGTGGAAGCTACCTTGGTGTCCCAGAAGTTATGTGACCTCGGGAATCGGTTGAGCTTGGCTCGGTACTACACTGCGAATTCTTACTCTAGCGATGAAACTATGGCCACGATGGATTCGGTCCTAGAGTTCGTCACCTGAGCAATGATTTTTCGGTAGCTTAGGACCAGTTAGAGGAGGTGGTTGTGATTTGTGGTGGCCATTTCAAAGTTTAGAGAGAGAAAGGGAGATAGAGGAAAGGGAACTCAGGGTAATGGGCATAAACACTGAGGGTTTTTTTCTTCTAAAATGTATTATGGGTGAGATTATGCCCTTATTTATTTTATTATTTATTTATTATATTTTATTTTGGAAGAAAAACTAAAATGTAATACTACAATTGGGATGGGTATTTGGGTGAGATCATGCCAGGAAGAGAGACTTGTTGGATGGCTACATTGTTGATTTAAAGAGAGACGTCCTTATGTATCACTGAAGAAGAGTTTTGTTGAAGGAAGAAGACTCAGGGGTATTTTTGTAATCTTACAATAATATTATAAGTTTAAATTTAACAATTAAATTATAAGGGCAGTTTTGTTATTTTATACCAATTTGGGGGAATTTTGATAACATTTTTTAGTTTAGGGGTTTTTTAATTTAGTGGGAGTTTTTTGCACTAATTTGATAATATAGGGGGGTTTTGTGATTTTTTTCCTTATTAATATATATATTAGGAGATTTATTAGTATATGGTTGGGAACACCACACTATTGTACATATAATGTTATAATTTATTTATTTTGTTACATATAATATAAATCTGATAGAAGTATTGTATATATATAGTACAAAATATATATAAATATATATTTAATCGGATCTAATTATTATTGGATTAGATTAACATAAATCCATATCCGATTTGTTAAGAAATTGGATTATCGGATTTAGATTATAAATGGGTTATCGGATTTTTTGTTCAATCTATATCCGAGTAATCGGATCGGATTCGGACCAGAATCCAATTCATTGTCAGGTCTACTCCGAAGGTACCAACTAAGTAGTACCTCTTATCAATATATAATAACTAATTATTTTTTGTTATGAAAGAAAATAGTGAGTATTCATTAACCGAAAACTATATAAACTACATAGTTGATATCAGGCATGACCTACATTGCCCTCCCCTAATTTTTTTTTTTTAATTATTAATATACCTCACTAATTTATTCTTTTTTAGTTATATACCCTTAAAATATTACTATTACGTCCCTTCAAAATTACCAACAATCTTCATTATTGCCCCCTCAAATAATTTTCTGTGTCCGCCCCCTATTGATATCGAACATTTTTCTAACCTTGGATGATTATTTTGGTATGCATATCATCATTATTTTCATTAAGACTTGGTTTGTTTCGACGTAAAATATTTTTTCTTAGAAAATATTTTATTTTACTTTTATTCTTTGGTGTTTGGCAAACGTCTAAGTCGATGATGAGGCCGAGTCCATCAGGGTGGGGCGTATAAATAGCTTGACTAAATTGATGAATAAGTTATTTTTGATAAATTTTAATAATTTTTTCTTCTTAAATATATTACGACAATCAAACACTAAAAAAAAAAAAAAAATTCCGATCAAACAAAGGAGCTTAAGTTTACATTTTCTTACTTACACACACGCACATGCATACACAAAACCCTCACTAATTAGGCTAAGGCTTAAGGCTAAGGCTAAGAACACAGCAAAAACACTACCAGATCTAGAACACATGAAAGACAAATTCTACTAGTAATAGCAAAAACCAACCAGACCTGAAAAAAGCAATTTTCAGGCATGCATCATTTTTTGGAGCTAGTTTGACCAAGCTAGGGATCAAACTATAAAAACTGGATTGATAAACCTGAACTCATCCTGCAGCTTTTTCTCTCTCTTGTTCTTTATACATGTCTCGTGAAAAAAACAGACAAGCCAATGGGATCTTGACACGTGTAACCCTACTCCATCTTGGTACTGCATGGACCAGACCTCGCGTGCACCACTTGGTCTAACCCTTAGCAGTCTTTTGGAGTCACATTAATCAACCACACACACCATATTGCAGTGTGCACACCACCATAACTACGACCAGGTTTTTACCACAGTAATTTCCCATCATTGTTCTGCACAACAAAAAAGTTACGGTATCCCCCTCCCCCTCTCTCTCTCATGTATGTTCAAAGAAGAAAAAAGGTAATAAATACTTCTAAGATCAGTGGTTGGACAACTCTGAGTATATGAAAAACAAGTATGTTCTGAACATTTTGACTGGGTATTGGAGTACCACATATGCTTTATGATGAATAAAGCTTCTCTCTTCATCTTTCTCTCTCTATATATGCATACATAAATACTACTCTTCACAACTCCAACTTATATGAATAGAAGGTCAGATATACATGTTTGTATATATAACTGGAAGAGAAAAATGCATCATATGAAGATATATGATAAATTATATATCTACACACACACACACACACACACACAAAATTAATTGAAGCATGGCAAGTAGTAAGATAAATATTATATTCATATTATCCCCATAACTTTTTGGAGAAGAACATTCTTAGATTCATGTGTCTCAGGGGCCACCAACAAACACAACTAATTTTTGGTTATTTTATTCATTTTGATGTTCATCTAATATATATAATATTCATACATATATTTATTCAGTACCATTGTGCATGTGTACATTGTGTGATTAATTCCTTAATTTCTATTTTTTATTAAATGTAATTTTTATCCAAATCACACTACCCTAAAACTATAACTCTTGCTTATTGTTAATTATTGTTGTTAGGACCACCCACATAAATTCTTCTTGCTTCTCTCGTTCTATTACATTCACCCTCTTAATCCTCTTTAAAGCATAAAACCTCTAACAACATACATTTGTATCTTAGCTAGCCCTATATTAATGACTGTGTAATGATAATCACACAAAAATTTGAGAGGGCGGAAGACTTTGGCATCTCTCAGTCATAAGACTATGTGTCACTTATTAACAAAAGAGCAATGATATCCACCTAAAATTTTAATGAAATACAGAGCTCGATAACTCTATATTTCATTCAAACTCTTCGATTTTATCATTTGAAAAGCTAAGAAATACTAAAAGCAACCTCAATATATCAATATATATACATCTATGCATATGCATATACTCCCGTTTTAATTTATATGTTCGCCCAAAAAATTGTGAGTCACAACTTTTTTAGTGGGACGAAGGGAGTATTAAGTTTGTCTAGTCCTCCATGTTAGTAATTCTGAAGCATTCAACACAGGTCTTGACTTCATACAAGTCTCTTTCTCTTGCAGGACTCATCAGACTCACTCTGTTGCCTGCTTTGGGGGTTGGAAATTGGTCCTTCCCGAGGGACACATCCTGACAATGGGAATTCCTGAACAACTGACAATCCCATCAAATCAGTTGCAAAAGCACAAATTAAATTAATAAATAAAAAAATTGATATATATCACAACATTTTGCAGGCTTTGCAAAATAAAAAAAATTATATAGTGTTTCAATTTAGATGTTATTTTTGTGGAGTAAGAATTTGTAAGGAGATATTATCTTGTTTTTATTAATTTATTTTTTTAAATTTTGAATATTTAAGTTTTAAAATTTTAAACTTTAAAATAAATAAAAAAATATATAAAATATATTATTTAAAAAAAAAAGTCACAATAAAAAAGAAACCAGTTTTTGGTTAGAGAGAATATTATATATCTACACACACAAAATTATATTATGTATATATATATATATAAGATATCAATAACTACTAAATACCATTATATTATTAAAATAAATCAACTACAAAGACAATACATGCTACACTAACTAAAATGCTTGAACTTAATGAACCATAAGAGTATCTGAAAGCTAGATTCAAAGGAAATAAACCCAGAAAAAAAAAAAAAATTGCATTGTTATTTTCTCTAAATAACATGCAAACTAAATAAAATAGACAACTGTATGTTTAAGATATGCAAAATGAATTTCTTCAGCTTTTCAATATGGATCTTCGGCTTCATGATCTTCCTCCTAGTAAGGAGGAGATGGGCGAGAGGTGGGACCCCAAGGCAGGACATGATGATCAGGAGCGATCTGGCAGTTCAAGGGTGTTGGTGCCGCAACACCATAGACTGACATGGACATGCCAGTACTGGAACAGCCCTCGCTAATTGACATAGGAGGAGGAGGATGAGGTTTTGTTGCTGCTTCATGATGATCAGGCTCTTCAACCTTAGTACAAGGCAGCCTTTGGAAGGTTGGGGTCATGAACGTCGCCGCCACCACCACCACCGCACTCTCTGCCACCACCTTTCCCGACACCACACCGCCGAAGACCTGTCCCTGAGGCCCTGAAACAGTGATAGCAAAACCACAAGAAGATGATGAAGAAGAAGAACCAAGTATCGTCCCGGTGAGAGAGAGGATGTTGAAGGGTCCCCGGAGCACCACGTGGCGGAGACTGACGTCGCAGACAGTCCCCGAGCCACCCAGCACGGTGAGGCCGAGGCGGCGGCTCCGCGCGAACCGACCCACCATTTCGATGACGTCGGAGCCGGCGGAGATCTCCAGGACCGCCGGTTTCATGGCCGATTCGCTCTCTCGGGTGATTACGACAGGCGGTTTGGGCTTGTTCTTCGAACCCAGTGGACGGCCACGGGGTTTCCGGGAGGTGGGGCTGGCTGTTGATACAACGAGTTCATGGCCAGCGCTGCTGGAGTCGCCGCCGCCTCCTACGGCCAACGAGCGGTGGTTGATGGTGGTGATCTTGGGCCTGTTGGAGAGTGGAGGAACACTTCGAGGGCTGTGCTCCTCTTCCTCCTCGGAGGTGTGAGAGAGGGATCGAGCTTGGGAGAGAGAGATTGTTGCAGCGTAATCTGCCATGGAAGTGGGTCTGTGTGAAGTGGGTCAGTTCTTTTGAGCTCTTTTATAGTCGGTTCTAGAGAGTTAGCTGTTGACCCCACTGCAAGTGGGGCCATGTTGTCTACTCGAGATATATATATATATATATAAATATATATATACGCACTATTTTAGAGAGAGAGAGAGAGAGAGAGTAGTGTTGGAGGGGAATTGAAAGCTAGTGAAAGCATAGTTTGCCACTCTGTCATCAAAAGTGCAAGCCCGGGACTAGAATAAATGGATAATTGTCATTCAAGTCTATGTAAAAGGAGTTATGAACCCCTCTCCAGT
This sequence comes from Cornus kousa, assembly GCA_025631255.1. Classification (NCBI taxonomy): domain Eukaryota; kingdom Viridiplantae; phylum Streptophyta; class Magnoliopsida; order Cornales; family Cornaceae; genus Cornus; species Cornus kousa. The sequence continues at coordinate 5,636 of JAOTQH010277543.1, forward strand.
ACAGCTGGAGTCAATTCACACAGTAGTGTGTGAAACAATCTCAGCCGGTCGATGCAATATAACATCTTGAAGCGGCATATTTTATATATTTTTTATTATAAAGACTAAAATTAAAGATAGAGATGATTAAAAGTAAGGCCCACTAATTAAATTCATATTATAAATGTTTTTAAGTGGGACTCATGTAATGTCATTTATAGTTATTGTCTGACTTCTACAAGATGTCATTTTATCGTTTGTAATTCATCTTTATCATTTCATTTGACTTTTTAAATCTTTAAAACCAAGGCAAATATATAAAAGCGGGAAAAAAAATATTATCCATAAAATACTCTGTTCTTGTACAATTTGGTTGAAATTAAGAAAATGAATGTGACAATGTAATATCTCTCATGCCATTCTATTTTTGACAATGTAATATCTCTCATGCCATTCTATTTTTGATATATATATATATATATATATATATATATATATCAAAAATAGAATGGCATGAGAGATATTACATTGTCACATATTCCTGATGTATCACACAATGAAAACTTACTTCCTTTCCAACCATTTGTCTCCTAAGTATGTTACTAAACACATTTTTTATTTTTTATTTTATTTTATTTTATTTTTTCACCAAGGGTTTGCTTATTTGAGTGCCTACGCATTCCATTATTTGCGATTAAAGAATAATTAAGGTCGTAGAGGAGGTATAATAAAAAAATTTCCGTTTTTTCTCGAACGAAAACAATCCAACTCTTAGTCTAATCTGTACTGTTGAATGCCCAAACAATATTTAATTACTATTTTAATAATTACCAAGTAAAGATATATAACGATCACGGATTCAAATCCTCTACTGTAGAAGCACGGTGTTGTACACCTTAAACATCCGAGTTTCAAACACGTTAAACTGAAATGTCAAACACATATTTAGATTCTCTCCCCCCACCCCCCGGCGCGCTAAACCGAAATATCTTAGCATATATTTAGATTCTTTCTCCCCCACTAAATCGAAATACCAAACACGGATTCAGATTCTTTATCTCCTTTTCTCTACGTGTGTTTGCGTAAGAGAGAGAAATCGCTTAGGAACACACCACGTTTCTCACCACTCTCATATTTGTTAACCATAAAGTAAACCTTAATAATGAGTTAAGGCCCTTTATTGTCTTCGATGTCGGGTTGCGAAAAAACCGTAGTTTTAGGCATGCATAATCAATTGAAAAACATGTGTTCTATATATATATATATATATATATATATATATATATATCAATACATTGTCTCATATTGTTATTTTTAGAATGATAAAGATTTAGATTCTCTCTCTCTCCTTTTCACTAAATCAAAATACCAAACACGGATTCAGATTCTCTTTCTCTCACTGTATGTGTCTGTGAGAGAGAGAGAGAGGGAGGGAGAGATAAATCGCTATCGACATACCTCGATTCTCACTCTCTCTCATATTCATTGACCGTAAAGTAAACCCTAATAATGAGTTAAAGCCCAATATTGTCTTCAACCGAGGGTTATGAAAAAGCCATAGTTTCAGGAATGCACAATGAATTACAAAAAACAAATTATGGATGGGCCAATTGTTGTGTTTCCGAGTCGCTACCTAACAATGAGTTGTGGTGTGTAAGGTCACCTAAGATGTGATGTATTATTATCACACATGCAAGGTCTAGTGTGGGCCCTTAATGAGTTTAACTTCCATCTAGTCTTCGTGAACTAAATTAATGGATTCAGGAGTTTGTTTATACGTGAGAAAAATGTTAGGCACCCCATACATTTATAACAAGCACGAGTATTTATTTTTCATGTTGTATTCCCCTTATTAGTGATCATGTTCCTAGTTATGGAAATATGTGCTTTATAATTTAGAATTGAGGGATGCTTGTAAGGACTCACTAAACCATATGGTATGATATTATCTATTTTGGGCCTGAGCCTGCACGGTTTTATTCTTGAATTTTACTCTAAAAAGCTTCATACCATTTGGAGATGGAACCAGCACATATAAGCATTTCACCTTCACTCTTCATACGCATTGTGGAATTGTGCAACCTGCAGCTCATCTAATGTGTAGCTAGATCACCTAGTGTCTCGCACCCACCCAAATAGATCACCATAATCTCTGACAAGCGATGAATATTTCATATTTGAGTCCTTAAATGTGCATATATTAATGCCTTAGTGATACATTTATCACTAAACACGAGTGCAAAGAATAAATGCACCTAGTTGAATAAAACTTTAATAAAAGGTCCATTCTTTGTGATAAGCGCTGAAAAGTACGCATTTAAACCCTTTAATCTTGAATGTTCTAGGACTTTATTTTATCTTACTATTCTGTTTTAGTACTAATTTACATTTTTGTCTATTTTTAGGTTAATAAGGTTCAAACGGGTAAATTTTGGTCCATTAAGGCCTTTTTGGAGTCAAAGTAAGTCTTGGTGAGAAGTTGGAGCAAAAGAAGGCTGATGTTGAAAACTGCCTAGTTGGAACGATCATGTGAACGATCGAACCCTGAACAATCATATCTTTGAATGATCGAACCAACTCTGAACGATCACACCATACCTCTGAACGATCACACTGTTGGTTGGATCGATCGAACTATTTGCAGAAGTTATAAAAAAATCTGATCTAAAGCTCATTTCGAACCAACTCGGGCTGTGCTTGAAAGAGGAGATCCTAGGGCCGAGTTCTCACATTTTTTTGGCTCTAAAAGCCTTGTATATAAGAGGGATTGAACCATTTTCGAAGGGAGATTCATATTTTTATATTGTAATTTGTATATTGCTGTAGTTTTTCTCTCTAGAAAGTTAGAGATTAGGGTTGAAGAAAAGAGGGAAGTGGAGGCACATCTCAAGAAAATATCTCTAGATCCACATATACTCTATCTCTAAAGCTTTAAAGAAGAAGAGGAAGAAGAAGATGGAGCCATGTTTGGAACTTGTCCTTGAGGGTTTCATGACCACATCCACCTCCTCCATGATTGGCTAGGCTCTTCATTTAGGGCTTGGATGAGCCCTAAGTCTTGTGTAATCCAAACCCTTGTATTTATATTTTTGGGAATTTATATATATTATTGTGATTAATGGTTAGCCTTGTGATTGTTGATTTAATTCTTCCTAGTGATTCTCTATTTTAATTACATGTTGTCTTATGTGTAATTATTTGGGAATTGATCTCTACACTAGATTCTCTATGTTGGTTGCATGTCTATGTGTGATTAATTAAGGATTTAGTGATGGCTAAGCATGGTTTTCATTGAATAGATTTGTAAATTAATTTGATGGATTATGCTTACACTTGATGGGTTGTTTTACAATTTGATTCATGTTTATAGGTAGGTAGACAATCTTTTCTTAGTTTGATACTTCACACTTATTAGTGCAAATTCTATGATTCTCTAGATTGATGTGTGCTCTCATTAGATACATTTTTTAGCTAATTGATGGGTGATGCCTTTTTCTTGGTGGGTTATTCTACACTTAGTTTACTTGTTGTTTAGGTAGACAATTCACTCTTGCATTAGATAGTTCACACTTTTACATGCATATTGTGTTTATGTTGGTGGCCACATCTTGTTGCAACAATGTGTTCCCCATTAATGGAAAGCAAGTGGTTAATTATATAAGCTTAGTGGTGATTCCAACACCCTAAGACCTCTCTTTATATCTCTTTTATATCTCTTAATCCCTCTCTCTCACTAGTTTACTTTAATTGCATTTTAATTTAATTGTTTTCTAGAGTAATTAATTAACCAAACCCTCCTTCACAATCTTTTGATACGCTAAAGTTGAAGATAAATTCTAACACGTATAATCCCTACAGACAATCCCTACTCACTATACTTCATTAGTTGTAGTAGTGGTTTTTATAAATATAAATTTGACTAGAAAGGCTTCTGAAACCACATTTATATTTTGACCTTGCAAAGCGACATCTCGCATTAAAAAGTCCATTTTCTAAACACATATGGTTATTTTTGAAAATATAAAATCGGGTGCTACCGAGCACACCACTGGAAAGACTATGAAAAACTAATCACGATGGACTTAAGAATCGTATGATTCAGAATCTAAACAAAGGAGATATAGTCTAACGATGAAAAATGAGTAAATAAAGCTAAAAAGGTAAACTGGTAATTATTCAAGAATATTCAAGTGAAACTGAGCACATCGTTGGATAGATGATGAAAAAATAGTCAAGTTAAAAAATTAAAAAAAAAAAAAATCACTTGATTTGGAGTCAGGATAAGGGAGAAACGAAGATTTTAAAGTTTTTGACGTCACGGCCGCCCAACGAAGGGGCCACAGCAACCCTATGCGAGCCTACCAATGCCCAATGCCCCATACGGTGCCTATGGCATGGCACGGCTGTAACGACCCACTCCACCACATGGTATGATATTATCCGCTTTGGGACTGAGCCCGCATGGTTTTGCTCTTGGGTTTTATCCCAAAAGGCCTCATACCAATTAGAGATGACATACTTACATATAAGCAATTCACCCTTCCTCTACCCAGGCGATGTGGGACTTGTGCACCCGTAGCTCGCCAGTGTAGTGGCTTGACAGTGTCTCTAACACTCGCGCACGGCACACTTCCAGTTGGGTCAGACTTTGATACCATTTATAACGACCCGCTCTACCACATGGTATGATATTATCCGCTTTGGGACTGAGCCCACATGATTTTTGTCTTGGGCTTTCCCCCAAAAGGCCTCATACC
>JAOTQH010277564.1:0-19858 GCA_025631255.1 Cornus kousa
GCCCGTGCGGGTCAAAAGGCCATCAGGACACACAATGGGGCAACCTGAAACCTGAATGATGTCCGTCATCGTGAAAGTGTAAGGAATGCCATCAATGGATGTGGTGAGAGAAATAGGCGGCTCTTCAGGGCAGTCGAGATTTTGGTAGAAGAGGCGCACCACACGAGGATAGGTAACCTTGGCAAGAGGCTCACAAATGTGCTGCAGACGCCGATGAGTCAATTTAGCGATAGCCCACGAAGTAGTGGGGACAGTGTCAAAAGTGTCAGTGAGTGGAAATGAGAGCTCATAGTTGAGCTGTTTGTCAACCCAAAGATCATGTGGTTGCTCACGATTGACAGCAGGGACACCCGCAGTGGGCCTAGGACGACTAGAAGGGCCAGCACGAGACATTTAGAGAGGCAAACTTGGTTAAGGACTTTCAGCGAGCACCTGGCGTGCACCACAAAAGAGAGAAGGTGAAAAGGAGTGGGGTGGATTACCAAACCCAAAAATTTTGACAAGCAAACCAAGCTCTATCATAGAGCTATCATCAAAAAATGATCAACACAATAAAACGCCAACATTACAAGCCCATCCTCCTTGTAAAACACCATGAATGAACAAAGGAAAAGAAAAACAAATGAAAAAAACACTGACCTAAATTTCACTGTATCCTAGAGCAAGAAGAAAGGTAGGAAGAGAGATGTGAGATGATGGGGTGGTGGGGTATTGGGGTGAGTGAGAAGTGGTGTGGAGAGTTGGTTGATGCCGAGAAGAGTTGAGAAGTTGGTGGGGTGCAAGGTGGGAAGGGTGAGGTTCCGAGACGGAGCGAGGAGTGGTGGATGTGTGGGGTGGTAATGAAGGCTGCGGGAGAGAGAGAGAGTTGCTGTGGTTAGAGAGAGAAAAGGTGGTAGGGTTGGCTTGGTGAAGAAGATGGGTGAGCTTGGTGGTGGTGGGGTTGAGAGAGAGAAGTTGGTGGGTTCGGGTGAGAGAGGTTGAGTGTGGGATTACTTGGGAAAGAAGATGGTTGAGAAAGAGAGGTGAGTTTTGGGTGGGGTGTAGAGAGAGAAAAGGTGGTTGGCAATGTAGGTTGGGTTGATGGTGGAGGAGAGGGAGTTGAGATGGGTAGTGTTGTAGCCGAGGAGGGTGAGTGAGATTGAGTGTGGTTGGTGTGGCTTCGGGGTTTAAAAGAGAGAGTGAGAGCTTGGTTCGAGCACTCGAAGTGGGACTTCGAGTGCTCGAAATAGTGGCAGAGAGTTGGGGACGAGGGTGAGAGAGGCTTGAGCACTTGGTGGTGAGTGAGAGAGCTTGAGTGATCGGTTGAAAGGAGTTCGAGCACTCGAAGTGGGAGTTTGAGCACTCAAAGTGGGACTTCGAGTGCTCAAAGTCTTAACAGTGGCTGCGGAACTGAGTGGGTTAGTTGGTTCGAGCAGCTAGATGAAGGTCGAGCACTCTAAACTAAAGTTTGAGTGCTCGAAGGTGAGGCAGTATTGTGGTTTGGAAGAGGTTGATCAGTTGGCCTTAAGCTTGACCACAGCAAGGCTGGCATGGATGGTTCAAGGGATGAAATCAGTAATACATAGAAGCATAAAGAATTTGAGCAGTAGGCTCGGATAGGAAGGAAACTTGAGCACGCGTAATGGGAAGGAAACTTGAGCACTCGAATGGGACTTGGCATTGCTCGAAATTGTCAGCCAAGGTGAAGTTTTCAGCCAATGTGAATGCATGAAGCTCTGGAGTGCATTTAATAGAGTGCCATGCATGAAGCTTCTTGAGTACATGAAGCTTCTTGGTGCTTGCATGGATGGATGCAAACTGAAGTGCAAACTGAATGCATGCAAACTGAATTGGTCTAGCATGCATAAGAATGATGGCTGCAAGGCTGGCATGGAGTGCATGAACTTATGAGAGGATGCATGAACTCATGGATTGTGCATGGATGCATGAAGTGGTCTAGCATGCATAAGAATGAAAACTTTGAAGGTTAAAATTTTTGCAGGCATGATGCTTCCATTATCCATGCATGCACAGCCATGATGCATGATGAAAACATGGATGGAAAAATGGAAAACTTATTATTATTATTATTATTGAACTTGAAACATTGCAAAAATTTTAAACATTGCAATATAAAATTTTTGCTTGTTTGTTTGTTTGTTTATTTGTTTGTTTGTTTGTTTGTTTTTTTTTAAAGAAAAAAAATAAGTGAAATGTAATTAAATAAAAGTAGAATGTGAATATCCCTTCCTTATATTTATTATATTTATTTTTTTTGTCTTGTAGTTTTTGTTCTGTCTGTCATGCTAAAAAACATAAAAACTAAAAAAAAAAAAACTCAGATATGGATTTGCTATATTAAACTATATCAACATTTACTGCAACCCAAGTCAAGTACTGATTTACACAATCTGAGCTCAAGCTCAAGTCAAAACCATGTTAAGTGTTCGTTGGCTCAAACATTGCTCATGAAGTTTGAACTCAACTTCTCTGGTCAAATTAAAGTTACATCTCATGCTCATTATTGAGATTATACTTACACTTTAATTCGAAATCAAGATTACCAAGAGATAAATTAGATTATTAGTTAATTTACGAACCTTTATTAGTGGAAGTAATTCTTAACTAGTCAAGTTATGAGTTAATCGAGTTTCAAAAGTCAATTAAACATATCTAGAAAAAGAGCTGAGTTCAACACCTTTGCTTTCAAAGATTATCAACACCTTTGCTTTCAAAGGAACTTGAATTGAGTAAAAGATTTAAATTTATTTACAAGAAAAATTATATACTTTTGGACTCTATTTGTACTGACTGATATGGAAAATTGAAAAGTTGATAAGTAAGACTTCAATTTATATATATGGAGTAGATTTTTTAGGATAATAATATTAAATATTAGAATAGTGAAAAATGATAATATTTTGAAAGAACCTTAATTAGAGTATGATTCAATAAGGAAAATTTGACTTTTTTTTTAAAAGAAAATTAAGAGAATTTTGAAAATTTAATATTTTTAGGGGCATAATACTACGTATACCAATTTCTGTATGTATGTAAAATTTTTTTTTTTTTAAAAATATATATATATTAAATAATTTTTTAAATTTATTTTTAGGCTCATTAATTATATTGATATGATGTCAGCTTTCAGGCGAGTGCGCCCCATCCTGCCTTTTTCCTAAAAAGTACAACCGTGTAAGAGAACCCGATATTCACGTCAAAAAAAAGTCGCGTTCGCTCACTCAGATAGCCTCTTTCTGAATAAAGCGTGTTTCCATTTCGGCGGCCTTGTCACCTCTACCTTCTTCGTAACTTCGTCGCCCAACTGTAAAACTTTAATTTTCTCTTTAAATTTCCTTACCTCTTTTATCCCCTTCTTTTTTCGTGAAAATTTTCGGTGTTCACGATCTTGATCGTATACGACGATTGCTGAACTTCGATTCAGTTTCATTTGCTCAATTGGTAATCCATAATTTTCGTTCCAACAGTTCAAGGTCTAAAGGAGAGTTCTGAATCGTATGCTACTGTTGGGTGAAAGAGTTCGAGTTTCGAGATCGGAGTAAATTGATTGCCAACACAGTGAGTCAATTCATGGCCGAGACTCGGCGATATGGCCTTGCTGGTCAATTTGGTGAGTTTATCAAAATTGGAAACTTTCAGGTTCTTTAACCTAATTTCATGTGATTTTAGTGATCGCAGTTCAATTCTGATTGTTTAGTTTGTCTCTTGAATTGCTTCTCATTGATTTACGATTCACTGTAAAATTTTAACTTTGTATCATCACTGAACTTCTCCATCTCTCTTCTCACACATGCACACACATATATTGTAATTGCTATATGCCATTGTTGGCGCTGGAGTAAGTTGGGAATTTTGTGTTTTTTCTATCGAATATTTTTTTTTTGGTTTAAAATGATAAGATCAGGACAGTTATTTGTAATGACATGAACTTTTTTAGGTCGTAGAAAGAGAGAATACTGAAAAAAGACTGTAGAAATTTATTCACCAGACATATATCTGGTTAATCTTAGAGTGAAAAAGATACTTGATTACTTATATGAGTCACTTTCTGTGACGATGAATGTGCTTATTAAATGAATTATGTCAATAATCCATATAATAATTGGGCTGCTTTTTACTGTAACGGAAATTCCATACTCGACTCGAAATGAAGCCTATTTTTCTCTTTAATTTCTCACATACTATATTTGTTTTCTCACTTTCTTTTAGCCTGTGCAGTGCCTTCGGTTTCAGAAACCAGTCATTCCTGATTGTGTTAGTCTCTGGTCTTTGTATGTATATATATTTTCCCTAAATGTCTCGTCTTTGTTGGTCATAACTAAACCATTTTAGATAACTTTGCTGCTTTATGTAGCCTATAAATAACTGATATTCTAGAAGGATGATATATATGTCTTTAGAGCAAATTACCTTGATCTCCCTTCTTGTTAGGCAAAATTACGCAGACATCTCTTTTAGTTTGAAGCATATTTTCGGTTGTAATTTAGATTTATGATGCTATTCTAGTCATGTTGCTATCTGTACATCGCTAACAAACAACATGAACTTCTAAATAGCTCAAAGGAGGAAGAACCTAAAAAAGAGGAAAAAAAAGGGAGTTGCAGAAAGATTGAGCTGGAGAGACTAGAAAAGTTCAAAGTTGTTTTGGAAAGGAGAAAAACAGTGGAGAGGGAGTGATGAAAATTCGAGTCAACCATGAAAAAAATTTAATACTATGAATTATAATAAAATGGCATTTAGGTGAACTGAAGAGGCGAGATGATTACAAAAAAAATGGATTAGAAGAAGGAGAGGGTATGCTGTTAGATGAGACGGGACAAAATTTGAATTTTGCAACTGTTATGGTATATACATATTCATATGCTTTTAAAATGGATGAATAGAGCAATTAATTTTGAACTTGTTTTTTTAAATAGCTTTTCCATGCCTGGTTTTCTTCTCTTTTTTCCCCGTTTGAACTTAGTTGTGTAGATTTATTGACTAAGATTGTGGTTGAATGCAGATATTGAGCAAATACTCATAGAAGCACAGCATCGATGGCTACGTCCTGCCGAAATTTGTGAAATACTTCGAAATTACAAGAAATTTCGTATTGCTCCGGAGCCCGCAAATAAGCCTCCAAGTATGATTCTTAGCAGCTTTTGATTAGAACATAAGCACACACAAGTTTTTTGAAATTCTTTCTTGATAATTGATGTACAGAAACGGTGGAGAGTCTATTGGAGTTGTTAGTTATTGGGTTTTGTGGCTAAAAAGGTTAATGAAAATGGAGGATTTCAGAACTTCTTAAGGTGTAAGAAAGGGATAGGATTTCGAGTCATACTTAGGCAAGAAAAGCGGAAGTTTAAGGATCTTTGGGGTACCGTGAATAATCCCTGTGAATGACCTTCTCCTGGAATCTGCATCCTGGGTGAGCCTTTGAGAGGGAAGGTGCATGGGCTTGTGAATTGAATAGTTTTAAGAAAATAATGGGGTTTAAACAGATTGCAGGGTTTTACGCCTTGAAGAAAGTACAGTAAACAAAAGAAAAGAACTTCAGATTCCTATAGGCATATGCATATGTTTAGAATTGCATTGAACAATCCCAAAGGTGCTATAAAAACTTTTTACATTTTCAGGTATCAATTCAACTTGAAAATGTACATAGGCATATATAGACTGCCGCACTTTTTCTACTCAAAACAGTGATTTTTACTTGAAAATGTGGAGCTTCTAGACTTTGCTCAGCAAATCTATCTAAATCAACTAAAGACCGTATAAAAAGATACAATAAGTAACCTGACAGAAAACAACCCCCACAGGGTAGCTGGGTTGGTTTAGAGTCTTTGACCACAATTCAGACATTTCGTGTTCAACTCTTGGGAGTGTTAAACCCATGCTTTCGGCCTACCTGATACCCGTGGTTTGGGATGATTATGGGTATCCGAAGGGAAAACTTGACGCAGAACATGATTTGTGGTCCTACATTGACTTCAAAACTTAATGTAATATGGATTTATCAAAAAAAGAAAAGAAAACAGAAGAAGATAAACTCAACCAGTATCAACAAAAGAACTTATAGAAAGCATTAGATAAGACATAAGACAACTTGAGATGCTGATTTTTGGTCCCAGCCTAAAAGCTAAACAAAAAATTTGTCTCTCTTTAGATGTACTTTTTCTTGAGCTTCTTATTGCCTGCATCATAATCATATAACCTTCTGAATGGGTTGGGGGTGGAAAATTTTCTATGGCCAACTTGCTTGTAGTTCAATTTGTTTTTTGTTTTTGTATTGAATATCATTTTTTTTTTGATAAGTTTTGTATTGAATATCTAAGATCAAGTCTGTGCTGCAACTAGTGTGGATGATAATCAGTCTTTCAAAACTTGGTGCTTTTGTAGGCATGCACTGTAGAAAGTCAAGTACTTGCACATAATAGAAATTAGAGATCATTGGGATGGGCAATTATGTGCAGCTACCTCATTTAAACCCTTCTTGTTGTTATCATCATTCTTAAAATTATTAAACATGGTTGCTAGCTTAGCTGGTATGTCATGTTAATTAGTAAGACCACATGCTTAAGTCTTGTAAGGAGTTTGAACTTTGAAACTGCATCTCACATCCCCACATCTAACTATAGCAATAAAAACAACTACTTGTTTAAGATTACAATTATGATTAACTACCTGTTAAAGATTTCTTCAAAGTACTTATCAAAAAAAAAAAAAAAAAGATTTATTTACCAATTAGAATAAAACAAATGGACATGCATATATAAGTTACGGACCTTACGGTTCAGTTCAGTTCAGTTTAGACTGTTTTTTCAATCCTGCACCGTGAACCGAAGCAAAGCTCATGGTTCCTTGTTTTTTGGAATGGGAATTGAACTATTAGCTCTCAGATCCTTTCACCAATTTTAATGGTTTTGTGTGCGCTGCACCCCTACCTAATTAATCCACCAAAACCATGAGGGTTACCCCCATATTACTAGTGGATAAGCTACTTCTTGAAAAATCATTAATACGTGTTTAGTTGTGCATGAATATGTTGGATTGTAATCATGAAATGTGGAGAATAATGTGGTCTGTAAATTGTTATTAATTAGGGTCATGGGCTACCAGGTGTGGTCCTCGTCAATCGAGGGTGCTTGGAGGGGTGGACTAAATACAAACCTGACCTTTGGCTTTGTTTGCACTAAGCAGTTGCTCTCAGGATTCAAACCCACTTGAAAGCCCGAGAAAAGCCGTTCTTAATTATAGCACATAATTTTTCGTGGTACTTTTATGAGTTTTAATTGTATATTTGATCCAATTAAAGTATATATTGTGCTGATAAATATATTTCTATGCATAGTAACATATTCGATAGAGAATAATATCTTGAAATGTTTTCTCTGTACGAGTTCTGATCTTCTGCGATACCTTCTTCTCTCTTATGTTGGGTGCAATGGAGAGCCAAAGCCTTGTTCTGTATACCTGTATTAGGACGCTTTGACATGTGATAAATTGATTATTTGTCAGGTCTCTTGATGAGTAAAAATTTCCCACTTAAAAGTGTCAAGGTATCTTGCATGTATGTGCAGCACATAGGTAGAAAAAAAAAAGCCCCTGTACTCTGATGTTTTCCAAAGGACCAACAATGGAAATAGTTATCCAACAGGCCAAAAAGTAGTACTTGAGGCCGACTTCTTCAATTTCAAGGCTGGGATTTTTACCCATGTTGGACATACCATGCTGCATTCCAGCCAAACACACCACCAAAGAAGAAAAGGTGACACCACCCACACCTCTAACGCCTATCTTTTCTTTCCCCTCATTATGCTCTTTTCTGACCTCACATCATAAAAAGTTTAATATCATTCACAACATACAACCATTACCCTTTATGCTCCAATGTTTTCTTTCCAGTACCCATCTTTACAAGTAGGATTTACTTTAATCATATTTCTACAAGCATCTTGCTTAAGACTTCCATCACTAGGATAAAGATAAGGAGAATGGATTTTCTTGGCTGAGTCTCCTCAAACTCCAAAAAGGCTAATGGACTGTCATTGGTCTTTGAGATAGAAAGTCCCATCCACTTCCTCTGCCTGGAGGCCTGAACTAGACATTTGCCTTTCCTTAATATTGGCTACATGATAGTAGGTTTTCTCTTTATCTTGGTTTGTGTTTAGGCTGCCTGGGAACCACTGCATCATTTTTGCATTTATATAAACCTTTTGGAGACTGCCAATTATTTTGTTCTATATGAAAATTACTATTGGATAAATAAACTCTCCACAATTTCAAATTTGCTCTTAGGTACATGCAAATAAAATGCAATTTATATGATTGAAGTTGGTATATAACAAGAATGATACATATAAACTTCGTTCGCGCATAAGATGAATTCTGCAGGATTGTTACATCAAGCATTCTATGCACTGTGTTCAATTTAAGAACTCTTCTACTGCATTTATTGATTTGTAACTTTATCCCTAGTAATAATGTGTAGGTGTGTTGTTTTTTTATTTACATGCAGTTCAAGTTTTTTGTTGATGGAGAATGGCGGCATGATGAGCACCAACCCGTTGCAACCGGAAGTTATGGGGTAGTCAACACCATTTTCTTAGGCAGGGAACCTGATATTCCCGCAATTTATAGTCCGGAGACACCTGGTAGAGCTAATATGGATGTGGATGGCGATCCCTTCCTTCGTCTGGTATGAGACTGTTTTTAACTCATACGACTATAATTTTTTTTGCTAGCTAATGTATTCTCGTGGTGCTATCGTAGCTGGGGCTATTTTCCTTTTTGTGAAAGGAACTTATAGGGAGTTTAACTTCAACATGCTGAAGGAATCATACTTCTAAGTTTCTAATCAAGATTCCTTGTGTGAAAGATAGCACTTTTAATGATGCAGATTACCTCTGTACAGGTGTAACTTTCCCAGCCCACACCCCAACCCTCAATGAATACAACTGATAAATAGAATAAGATCAAAGTCCAATCCCCAATAAATAGATTAACACCCAATCAAAAAATATGCCCTAATTGGAAATATTAAGCTCTAGAAATTGAAGAGCCTCTATGCAAGTATCTGAAGCAATCACATTAGCAGTCTTTGATGTACCTCCATGCAATCTAGCATTTCTTTCCCTTCAATTTCAAAGAAAACTGTAGCCAACATCTTCTTAAAATTGTAACATAGAAAACTCTAGCCGATTTCCTCTTCAATTTCAAAGCTGGGTCATAATTAATGAACCAATTTGCTGCCAGTTGGAAAGAAGCAGACCATGCCATTGACACAATGAAGCAAGCCAACTCCAAATAGATCTAGCCAAAGGACAACTGCAAAACAAGTGATCCAAAGAATCTTTATCCTCATAACAATTATGACAATAAGCTGTAAGTGTTAAACCCCGTTTCTGCAAATTACCAAAAAATGGAATAGCATTCTGCATAATCAGCACAGCAGTAAAAGAAGCTCTAGATCTACAATGGCACCATACCAACTGATTCCAATCCACCCTTTGTCCAAGGTCTCTACAAACATTCCAAACATTCTTAAAAGAACACTGCCCATGTTTCCATCTGATGATGTCCTCAACTCCCGTGAATCTGTAAGTTCTAAAGAAATTTATAACAGAAACAGGCCATGTGGAGGGAACTGACCATTGATCATCAACCCACAAGGCTGCAATAAGAGCATTCCTTAAGATGCCATGACCACTGAACGGTCTGAATCCATATAACTCAATAAGTGATCTGCCATTAAACCAAGGATCTTGAATCAAATTAAAATTCAAGCCATTCCCAATCTGGAACTTAATGTTAGCAAGCAATAAATTCGGCCCGAAAGAATGCTCTTTTCAAGAACTTAATCCCTGAACCAAGAGACCCATAAATCCTCCTTGGACTGGATAAAATTACAAGCAAGCATACATTTAGAGGCTAAATCAATATTGTGAAAGCTTCTAATACCAAACCCTCCCTCATTTTTCAGGCGAGTTACGTTCTTCTTTTTAAGCAAATTAATAGAGCTGTCTGAAGAACAACCTCAAAGAAAATTTTTAACTTTCCTATCTTTAACAGTGTCTCGAATAGAAAAAACTGAAGCCCGAAAATAATAAGAAGAAGAAATGACAGACTTAATCAACTCCACTCTGCCAGCCAATGATATGTTAAAAGCATTCCATGCATAGAAGTGCAACTTTTTTTTACCTCATTTTAGAATTTATGTCAAAACAATGAATCTAAGATATGTGGTAGGTATATATATATGTGTGTGGGTTTTTCTGGAACTTATTATTACGTCTAGTTCTTTTAAAGGAAACTCACCTCTTTGTCATGATGCATAGAACAAAGTAGAGAATTGATTGCATTCATGTGTCATCATCAGTATTTTATTTCAATAGAGTTTGTATGTTATTTTGCTGCATTGAGTAAATCACATTGTTGGATGATAACTTGCAGGAAGCGCTTCCAAGGATATCAGAGGCTGATATAGAGATTTCTCGCAATCGTGTATCTGTCTTTTTGTCCAGGCATACTGCTTATGAGTTGCTTCCTGAGTCTGGCAAGGTTAGGATACTCTATCAAGCTTTTTGAGCCTTTTGTTTGATAGTTCGTTGTGTTTGATCACTATCATTAGGTTGGATTTATGGCTTTCTGGCTCAATTTTGTCAAACACTGCAGGTCATTGCGTTGGACGTGAATTTACCTGTGAAGCAAGCATTTCACATTCTCTATGAACAGGTATTTTTTTTTTTTTTTTTTTTTCACTCAAACAAAAATTTAAGTTTCATATACTCTGGATTAGTGATCTCGTGTCTGGAGTCCGGACTTTGCAAATATTGTCAGCAAAAGTTATCTCAAAAGTTTTATACAAAAGGTGTATAACTGCGTGTGTTACCAATTGAGGGATTGATGAGAATGCATATTTGAATATGATGGAAAGACCCATACGAGGAAGACTGGGTTTCATATGCAGTGGTGCCCGATATAATGTGCACACCCATTACATTTTCATATAGACAATAGGAATTTACCGATAATCCATCTCTCCCTTTTATTAGCCATGCTAGCACTTCATCAGTATATTATAGGGGCGCAACTTGAACGGGTCAATCCAAACCAACCTGATCATTACTTAGTCTTTGGAGGGGCATGGAGATCTCTTTTTGTTGTTTGGGACGGGCTTGGGTTGAAAATTTTCAACCAGGCCTCACTTTAGGTTGGGCTAGGCAAAGGTGCTCACAACCGAACCCGACCTATATTAATATTAGCAATAATATTTGTTTCATTGCAATATTAGTAACCTGAGTCAGACCTTGGACTAACCTGACTATAATATATGTTTCATTGCAATATTATTAACCCGAGTCAAACCTTGGACTAACCTGACTATGCCGGTCAGTCGGATCCTAATTTGAGCTTAACCCAATTTTAGGAAAATATACTCAGGTTGGCTTGGGATAAACTTGTATGGTAAAACGTTGAGTTGTGCTGGGGATTTGTTTGAGGGTTTCTACCTCGAGTTTGGCTGAATTTGACCGCCCAACCCTCCCAAATCGCACTCCTACTATATTACAACAGCTTTGGCAAGTCATTGACTCTATATGCAGCCCATTTACCGCACATATCAGGTTAAATCAGCAACATTTATACGAGTGTACTGGACTTATATGATTCCTACACAGTTCATCTTAGCCTTCCTGTCAATTGCCCCCCCCCACCCTGTTTTCTCGTATGCAAGGTTCTGAAGCAGTAATTTATTTCTGATTAATGGCTTGGATTTCATCTTATTATCTGATTGAAGCTATTTCTAGGGAATTCCTGTGGCTCCTCTCTGGGATATTTGCAAGGGTCATTTTGTTGGAGTTCTTAGTGCGCTGGACTTCATCTTAATTCTAAGAGAGGTACATGTGTATATTGGGTATTTTTCTGTCCGTGAACTGATTGGTCTGTGGTTTTCTTGATTGAATTTATTGCCTAAATTGATTAATATACCTTGAAAGCTCTTCTGTATTTTGTATGGACAAAGACCCAGAAACTCTTTTAAATACTTTTTTGTGGCTGTACTTTTCTTTTATAGAAATGCCCATTGTTTAAAGTTTCTGTCCATAGGGATTATTGGTTGCAGTGGAATAATTCTTTTAAATTCCACCTAAAGGAGATGTCTCTTGTAAATATTGTTGTCCATTGTTGCTATTTTAAAGTGCAGGTTCCAAGTAGGAGAAGTATTGCAGTCATTTTGAAGTCTTGTGAATTATTATATTTTAATGTTGATTAGCATTTCAAATTGTGATTGTTAAACAGGACTGTACTATGGTGAATATATATCTCATGATATGGAGTATGCGAACTTAATTGTTTTGTCATATTGTTAAGCAATGAATCTTCACTGACACAAATTTTAGATGAGAGTTTTTTTTATACATGGATACATGTGTGTGTGTGTGTGATCATCCTGAAGTTCAACATCAATTCTGGTTAAGTTACTGTCTAAATTTTGATGGTGCTGTAGACCCTGTATATTTTTTAACTGAACATAATTTCGTGTGATAGTTAGTTGTTGACAATGGTACTGCAAAATATTAAAGTTCATGAAGGATGTTGGGTACCTTCGAGCCTTGAGGCGAAAAATGCTTGGAGTTTCAGCGAAGGCCTCTGAATGAGTTCTCTTATTCTCATCAAATGATGACTTTGAAATCTTAAACCATTTTCACGAGGACCCTTCCTGCAAATGTCTCTAAACTAAATTGTCCCCCAGGCCCCCACCCCAACACAATACAGACTTCATTAGAGAAAGGAGAACAAACAACTTTTTGAAGAGAAAATGTAATTTCTTCGCTCTCCAAAGGTTTTTTTTTTTGTCAGAAGCATCCACAGCTCTTGAATTTTCACTGATTCCCCTGATTCGACACTTGGCCACCGTAAACTTGCAACCCTTTGCAAAATCTTATATGATGACCAAATCTAATTATGTATCCGCTGTTCTTTTCTTGTGTAGAATGTCTGTGTGCATGTTTTCCATGATCTGTGAAGTTTATATACTGTCTTTGATTATTCATTTACCTCGACTTTTTCGTTTCGAAGCTCAATATTATATATTTTTGCAGCATCCAATACATTTCTTCTCCGTAGAATATAAAGATAGTTGTTTGCATCTTTTACATGTTTAGATTTCAATTTTTGAAAGCGGTTACTAAATACTGTGGCTGCATTTTAGCCAAGCATCATGCTATTTCTGTTTTTCTTAGTTCAGTGTTTGTATTCATGAGCTTTTTCATCTCCTTGTTCCTCGAGTCCATTTACATTTATTAGATGATTTGGGAGAAGAATGCTGTCTAATTGTTTAAATTTCAGCTTGGGAATCATGGATCAAACTTGACAGAGGAAGAGCTTGAGACACACACTATATTAGCTTGGAAAGAGGGAAAGATAAATCTCAACAGACAAATTGATGGCAATGTCGAATCGTATCCTAGACATCTTATACAAGTAAGTTTGCTCATAAGATGCGCTAACTTTAATATGGGAATAAGGCAAGGATGATGATGATGATATGCTAACTTCTCCAGCAGTGAATGGATGCTGACCTTTGATTTTTATGTTGTGGATAACTAGAACATCATGTGATATTTAGCTGAGGTTCCTCAATTCATTATATATATTCCAACTTGTAATCTAATGTGCTCAATTTTGGTCTTGCGTAAAACTCACAGAGAGAAAAGAAATAAAATCTCAAATTCTATATGTATATATGTGGCTTCAGTATCAGCTGACTTTAAATTTACTGTGAAAGGGTGGGAAAATAAAAATAAAAAATTCTCAAATTCTATTTATGTACATGTGACCTCAGTATCAACTGACTTCACATTTTCTTTATGGAAAATTTCAAATTTAAAATTTTAATAGCCAATACTTCTGCTATGTGCAGGGTGGGCCTTATGATTCTTTAAAGGATGTTGCCATAAAGATTTTGCAAAACAAGGTGGCTACAGTTCCCATTATTCATTCTTCTTCACAGGATGGTTCATATCCACAGCTTTTACATCTGGCTTCACTCTCTGGAATCCTTAAATGTAAGCTGTTCTTGGTGTATGGTTCTGGCTTCCCTCTCTGAATTTTGAAAATATAAAGCATATTATTTCTTTAACTAACAGATGACTTAATTTTCAGGTATATGCAGGCATTTTAGACATTCTCCTAGCTCTTTGCCCATTCTTCAACAGCCAATATGTTCACTTCCTTTAGGTACTTGGGTTCCAAGAATTGGTGAATCAAATGGACAGGCATTTGCAATGTTGAGATCAAATGCCTCTCTTAGTGCTGCCCTATCCTTATTAGTTCAAGGTAACTTCCTTCTCTTCTCCAAAAGTATGTGGACGCAGAAGAACATCCTTATCCTTCCCCTTTTCGGAAGAAAAGGAGTATCTGGACAAGATTAATGAATTTCTAAAATAAAATGACGTTTTTTTAATCACAAATTTCTGTTTAGCTGAAGTTTTTACATTTCATTCCTTGCATTTGTTTGTAGC
This sequence comes from Cornus kousa, assembly GCA_025631255.1. Classification (NCBI taxonomy): domain Eukaryota; kingdom Viridiplantae; phylum Streptophyta; class Magnoliopsida; order Cornales; family Cornaceae; genus Cornus; species Cornus kousa. The sequence continues at coordinate 14,505 of JAOTQH010277564.1, forward strand.
TTATTGGCTAGCTCTTTAGGTTATGCAACTGTCATGTTTTTCGGTCTGTATGGGTATCTTTTGCCCGAAGCATACAAATGGATAAGTTTAATGATTTATTTTTTCCTTGTGTATCTTAAAATGTGTGCCAGTGATATTTTTTGGTGCAAAGAGACATTTTATCTACTTACCCATAGATGATTTTGTAGATTGGTTATTCTCATTAGATGAACGAAGAATTGATAAATAGGATCTTTTGGGCATTAGGTTACATAAATTGTTTGGGTTTTTTTTTTTTTCCCCTGTATGACTCTTAGTTCATTACCATGTGAAGTGAAAGTTAAAGCTGAATTGAACTAGTAACTATCAAGTTGTTCTTTTTTCGCCCTACCCCTTATGTATTGTCTTATGCAATTACATTGTTCTAATTGCAGCTGAAGTTAGTTCAATACCAATTGTGGATGAAAATGACTCATTGGTGGATATATATTGTAGAAGGTAATCTTCTCTCTTACCGCAGTATAGATTTTCCATGTGCTGCAAGTACTATTATCCATTTGAACTCTTTAATGAATATATTTCCATTCCTTAGTTGAATGGCATATTTGTTTTTCTTTATTTTTATCTTTTTCTTTAGACATATGAGAGGGATGAGCGTTTGTTTTTTAGTAGAGTTGTTGCATAGCTTTGTAGACCTCATGCTTACATTGGCTGAGCCTCTGTTTTTTACGCTTTTAGTGGTTCTTTCTTTACTGATAAAAAATTATTTGTATTTTGGGTAGTGAGATCACTGTTTTGGCAAAAGACACAGCCTATGCAGTATGCACAGATTCATTCTTTCTTTACTGAAAAAATATTTGTTTTTTGAATAGTGATATCACTGCTTTGGCAAAAGACAGAGCCTATGCACAGATTCGCCTCGAGGAAATGAGTATTCACCAGGTAACTGTTTAGAGATTAACTGTATTGACTTTATTTGTAAATCTTTCCATTAGTTTTGAAAGTGGCTTATGCAATGGGGACAAAGGAGAAACTCTGAAGGCATATAATTTAAAGAATAAAAAGGGGAATGTAAGCTTGTCTTACATGGTAGTTACTACCCCCAAAAAAAAATTGAAGAATTTGGTGTGTGTGTGTGTGAGAGAGAGAGAGAGTGAGACAGACAGACAGACAGAGACAGAGATAGAGATGGATAGAAAGATTGGGAAATGATTATATTTGTGCCCATGCATCAAAGGTTTATAAGGACTTTTAAGTGGATATGGAGATGATTCTCAGTAGTTGTACTTTTATTGCTTAGTTGAGGCTCACTTGGCAATTCTTTCAGGCTACTTCTGATGCTTCTTTGGGAGTAGTTGAGTTCCAATGTTATAATACTTGGTTGTCCTAATTATGTGGTTATCCTTTAAAATGATTTTATGTCCCCTTCTAATTTTACCTCATTATTCTTTGCTCTTGCTATATCTTTGTAAAATCATTATTTTTGTTCGGTAAATAATGCTTGTCTCCATAGCAGTGTAATATGTTGGTTCTGTGGCGGTTTTTTTTTTTTTTTTTATAAGTAATAATATCATAGAAAGCTGTGGCGGTTAAATTGGATAAGTTGTTTTACTACATAAATTGTTCACAGAGAACTGTTGGATGCTGCCAATCTAAATTAAAACCATTAAAACGGCGTGTTCATATTAGCTATAGTGTATATGTGTGTGTGAGCCTGTGTATGTGTGTGTATATTGTGAAAATTTGGTATTATGTTAACAAAAGAGTGCATGTTTAGAGGAATTAGACAATATTGATACATAGAGCCTTATACAAATTTCACATTATGAGATGAATTTGGAGAGGAGCTAGTTGGGTTTTGAGCAGGTTTCTGCAAGAAAGCAAAACCTGAGTTGTTTCCTGGATGCAATTGGGTCTATGGAGAACCTCCGTGCCCCATTCCAGTTACACTGCTATTATAAATATTACCCTTATATACGGCCTAGGATTTTCATAATCAGACTATCGATCTCTTTCTCAAATTTGCTGTCATCTCCCTCTTTGTCGAACCTCATTGTCATTGCCACCACTGTGATAACTATCACTAAAGTTGTCGACATGGTATACATATTTCCAAGGTGATATTGGTCATCATGTCTAGATGTGTTATTGAGTTCTGCTCCTCCTTCGTCAAAGGCATTCTCATCACCATCATCATCTCTTTCTTCTCATGGGAATCTTGTATTATTGTCACAGGTTCATCTCTTATATGTGTGTGTATATTTATATATTATTTATTGTCAAACAAAGTGGGATGGGGCCGTGGTCGGAGAGACTAATCGGAAGTGGGGTTGGGGGGTAGTGATTTCTGCTGACAGGGATATGGTGCCCCATTCAATCCACCCTCAGTTGCAATCCCTAATTACAAGTTACTACTTTACGGTCATATATGCAACTTAAATTGACCTCAATATGCCCACTTTTAACTTTCCTCTGAAGCTCTTTTGCATGTACAAATTGGCCAGACCAGTATTATAAATGATACATAGCGGTGGTGATGATGATGATGATGTTTATGAAGATGAAGCATTGCACCTGACTGAGATTTTCCTTCCTACACCCTACCCACCCACCCACCTTTGCACACTTTTATCTCTTGTTTATTTTTAGGCTGAGCAACTATTTGATTGTTTTATCCTTTTTACAATTGTATTCTTATTCTTTCTCTAGTATCAGACATCCCTTATTGCAAATTAAAGAATCAGTATTTAAGTGAAATTCATTTATGCTCTGTTTGGTTATATGGAATTCCCGCTCATAATTGGAATTGGAAAAAAAAATAGTTTAAAGCTTAAAACTAGTTCAGTTCTCAATTCCAATTCCAAGACATCCGTTGATGCCCTCCAAAAACAGCATTATAGAAAACTGGTTATTGATAGTGACCACCTACGGAGAACTCATCGTGCTTGTTTTCTTCTTATCTCTAACCTGTAGGCCTTACAGTTGGGACAAGATGCAAGTTCTCCTTATGGTTTTTTCAATGGACAGAGATGTCAAATGTGTTTGCGATCTGATCCTTTGCACAAGGTGATGGAACGGCTAGCAAATCCTGGTAATTTTTTCTTTTCTGTTCGTTTTGTATATTCAATTTTTTATTCACTGTTCTAGTATAGTTCCAGCTTGGCCGTTCAAATTCTTCCACCAACTTGCTCCTTTTTTTTTGTTAATTGTTTGGGATAGAACTTTTTACATACTTGGGCCATTCCTGGCATATATTCCAGGGGTTAGGAGACTTGTAATTGTGGAGGCTGGCAGCAAGCGTGTAGAAGGCATTATTTCATTAAGTGATGTGTTCAGATTCTTGCTTGGTTAGCTGGAACTGCTGTTCACTTTTTCACATGAATTGGTTTCTCATTATGGCAATGGAAAAGATCCACGTGTTCGTCGATGTTCATGTTCTCTCTGCTATGCCTTTCCCCTTCTTGTAAGGTGAATGTTCTCAAAATGTCTTCCTGATCCTTTGGTGAGATGAGCTCTTTCTTCTGAGCCCCACCTATTTTTAGGATACAAGTTTAGAAGGATGAAAAAGAAAAATGTAAATTGAGAGGTTTCAGCTTTCCCCCATCTTTTCCTTATAACCCCATTTATTATCAACTCAAGTCATGCTGCTGGTACAGCTGCCATGTTTGTTTCCTACTGTTTACAGAAAAGCAGCAAGGAGTTGGGGAAATTGTTTGTTGATTGGCTGTCTTAGAAGACGGGCCGATAATTCATCTTTAAGTTACTTAATTGTCACTTATTTTTTTTTTAATCCCTGGTTAGCATGTTTCTTTTTGTATGCCGATTTTTCTTTATAAATCCACGGTTTAGTTTATAGGATTTATTCGTGTATCCAATTCAGATGGCTTGGTTTTTCTTTTGAACTACATTTTTACCCCTTATTTTTGGGTTCCCTAATATAGGATATAATTAGCTCCTGTTACCTGTAGGTATGAACTGCAATGAGCTTTATCTATTTCCAAGAATTAAAGGGAGAGATTAAGTGAAAATATGACTAATGAGTTAGTGTGGACATCAAGTTAAGATCTGAAATACGGTCTACCTCCCAAAATGGATGGTGAGGGTTCAAGTTGGGGCAAAGTGGGGGTCTGGGTGTTGTGTTTCTTGCCAATTTTTTTTAAAAAAAAAAACAGGATCTGAATTTGGTCAATATAAAAAGAATTAAGTTCAAGTCCTGTGAGTGTAGAGGCAAACATGCTTATTTGTATCCTTCTCCAAATGGTACTATGCAGGGAAATGGGGAAAGAAATTTAACATATGCAAGTATTGTGGGGGTGTATTGTTTCTTTTTTCCTCATCTTCTTTTTTAATCTATGTTTGGATGTGCGTATGCTAGGCTAGTTAGTGTGCAATTTGAGTGAACTTTTTTCGGGTACTAGCAATCTTTTTTAGTTGAGTTCATGTTTGTTGAGATTATGGTCAAAGTGGATTGTTTGAATGGTAAATGTCGGCTAAATAGGTTCCACTTGTTTTCGGATTGATAGAAATAAAATTGATCTGCATTTCTTTGATTTGAGATTAACGTTTATGTACGGGTTCCGATTTAAAGAACTTTTCAAATTAATTTATTAATTCAGATTGCAAAACACCGGAAATGCTTAAATGCAGCGATTTCCTATGATCCGCAACATTCCTCTTTTTGCCAATTAATTTGCTGTGATAAACAAAAAGTGGGCCTTCATCAATTGACAAATTAATGTTTGTATTAGCATAGGCCTTAGTAACTCGAGTACATAATATACCCTCACGAGTACTTGCTACGTGGCACCCAGTCAATGGACACTAGTTATTTCTTGTGAAAACTCACTCACACCTAGATAGAATTTACTGATTATTTCTCGTGAAAACTCTTAGTCTTCGTTTGGTTAGATAGAATCAACTGAAAAAGAAGGAAATACGTTTGGTTAGATAGAATCAACTGAAAAAGAAAGGAAATGGAAAATTTTAAAACTGATTTATAGTTTGGTTAGATAGAAAAGGAAAAAAGTTCTAGAAAATTAGAATTCTTGTAACCCTTTATTTTCTTCAAAATATTTCTTTTACAAAACACAGGAAAATTTTATTTTCCCGTGAAAGCATGTCTTTTTATTTAGTGTTCCTATTTTACCCCACAACTTCATTGATATTATTTTACCCAACAATTTCATTTTATATTTGGAAATAACAACATTTTTTTACTAGGTTCAAAGAATTGGAGTCAACTAACAACTTTATCATTAATAAATTTTTAATTAACTTGACTTCCATTCCTAATTATTTTTAATTAACTTGACTTCCATTCCTAATTGTTTTTCATCGTTTATAAATAAGGGTAATTTAGGTATCCAAACTATAAC
>JAOTQH010277565.1:0-10369 GCA_025631255.1 Cornus kousa
TTCCCTCTAGGCTATATTAACACTCCGGCCCTTTGGTACCCCCGCGGCGACCGGGTTTTCTCAAAACCACTTTAATCAAAACACTTTCACGAAATCCCCTTTTTACTTATTCCAAAGCATTTTTCCCCTTTCATGCCCCTTGGTATGCATGCATGCCTCATGTTCACAATGACATAGAAATAAAGAATTATATACTACATAATTAATCACACTCTACAAGTATTTTAGGAGAAGTGCACATGCCATCACATATCATCTCTAGCAAGTTTTATAATACATTAGGCATGTAAGTTCAACAATTAGATAAAAATTAACAAATAAGCATGTTTTCATACAATTCAAATAACACCTTTGATCATAAACTTCACATAAAACATTTACATTATCTTCAAGACAATTAATTCAAAACGAACATGCTTTATAACAAATTATGAGATATAATTCACTAAAGAGCAAGAAAAAAACATGAATTAGGAACCCCTATCTCTTAGAATGCGAAAACCCTCAAAATGGGTTCAAATTTCGAAAATCAAAGGGAGACCCAAAGCTGAAATTGTTGACACTCACGCGTAGAGCTAGTCGTGCTCTTCGTTTTGCCTCAAATGACACTCAAAAATTCCAAGTATAAAGAGAGAGATCTAGGATTGAAGTTTGAAATCCAAAAGAAAAAGAAAAACTCAAGGAAAAGAGGAGAAAGGGAATCCAGCGGGAGAGAGGAAAAAAGAGAGACTGTATGTGGTCTCTAGACCACTTAATATGTGAGTGGTGGGCCTCGCCACCAACATTTTCTTTTCCCTTTTTCTTTTGCTTAATTTCTCACCACACAAGTGCATAGATACACAATTAAATTTGCAACCACTTAAAACACAATAAATAAAAATAAATATGTTGCAAATGGACCCAACTAAAATTTTCGTACGCAATAGTACCGGTAGTGGGTCCCTTACGGGATTGTCCGGCCTGGAAACGGTAAAACGCAAAAATGGCCAACCTTACATTTCCAAGAGTTCTGGACTTAATGGAATGCCCTAACCAACCATCCAACGCACCCGGCACACCTCCCGGTGTCCGGTACGTGAAACGTGAAAAGATGAAAATGCTCTTGCATCAACAAAATTTTGAAAAATGAAAAATGCGAAAAATTTGGAAACATCACAATACAATTTTTGATACACAAGGCTATAAAAATGGCATTTCATGCTAACATTTGCATGAAATGGAAACTTAAAAGCTACAAGTCATCCAAGGAATGATGAACATCACGAACTAAGCCTTCGTACCTGAAACAAAATCCCTGGTAACTTTGGAATGAGTAAACAAGTTTACTCGTAGGAAATGAGCATGCATAGACCTAACATTTTATAACAATATCACCTTAAGGTGAAATATATTAAAGGGGCTCATGCCACCTAACGTCTATGTCAAAATGAGACTCAGGAAGCATCCTAAGCTACCTTAGAGCATTTCTAGCATAAATTACAATATTTATGCAATTTAAACAATATAGAAACATACTATACAACGCAACAAGATATAGGTTCACAAAAGTATCAACTTGCAATCTAAAATATGAAACAACTAAAGTGAATTATGCCACCTATCGTATATGTTCCAAATGAGTCTATATGATCGTCTCTAAGTTACATTTGAACATCAAAACATAAATCACGATATCAATGCAATTTAACCAACATTGAAACTTCCAATAGAATGCATGACGCATGATTTCTCAAAGTTAACATCTTAAAACTCAAAATGGGAAATCAAATAAGGAACAACAAGTTACGATATCATCTAGTTATCAATTTAAAATGAAATGCAAAATCAAACCAGGTGGATACTTGGACGTCACGCCGAATCAGACTGATACCATAATTATTTTAGGGTTACTAGCCCACGGGTAACCTCCCTATGTGTGCACTAGACTTGTAGAGGGACAATCCCCCGTACTAGAATCATATCTTAGCCTTAGTCAAACAACGACATCCCCAAGTTTCCAAAATCAACAAGTTGTGCAACAACGTATATATCAACATATATATACAAGATAATCAACTATCTACCACGCACAACAAAATTTGGAAACACATACAATACATGCTCTAAGTTTACAACTATTATGGCATAAAAGATGTCAAAAACAAAGTGTGCAACTCATTACACAAGACAATAATATATTCCATAAAGAAAACATGTTCTTATGAATACAATTATAACAACAATATTATCCAATACTCAAAACATAACTAAGTGAGTATACAAAAAGTCCAACCTCTAAAACATAATTTGATCCATGGAGCCATTAGATAGAATTTGATTAAACAAAATAATTAAATTCTCTAGATTTTAAATCAATTTCAATTAACCACAAATTAATATATGTTAAACAATATAGCATGCTCATTACATATATCAAATCAAAAGAGCAAAATGTGCAAGACATCATTATGTAGAATTTAATTAATTTAAATTAATTAAATCTCTAATTTTCAAAAGGTGTTCAAATAGTACCAAATTAATATATAACAAGCACTAGGTCATGGTTATACCATATATCAAGTCTAAAATGTAAAATAAGTAAAATACAATTTAGTAGAATTTAAATCAATTTAAATCCATTTAATCTCTAGATTTAAAAACTCATCTAAATCATCCCAAATTAATATATATCAAAGATCAACTCATGGCCATACCATTTACTAAGTCTAAAATGAGTTATATGCAAGATATGATAAATCACTAATTTCTCAAATTAACAAAAGACATGCATACAACTTATATAAGCATCAATAGCATGCAAGAAACAAAAATATAACCCTATAACATCGGCTACCTCATAGGAGGATTGTTCCTCTTGAATCCAAGGCAAGATCAACACAAAATGGTAAACCCTTCTAGGGTTATAAAGAGGAGGATGAGGGGAACAAAACGTATTCCCAAGTTCAAGCTTGAAAATCAATGGAAGGCTCTCAAAAATCAAGGTCAAGGCTTAAGGCTTCAAGCTCCATCCATGGAGACTAGGGTTTTCTTTACAAGAGAGGGACATAATGAAATCAAGTGTGAATGAATGTGAGTGGGGGAAATAGAAATCCTCCACTCACTATGTGGCCTTATACCATGGTCAACACACACAACTATAGTCAATTGCACAAAAACCCTTCTTTAAAACCATAATCCCAAAGTGGCCCTAAAATATTTGCAAGACTTAATTTGGAACATACACTTGTCACTCATCCAAGGCTCCATCCTAGGCTTAATCTCAAGCCTACACTAGTCAACCATCCAAGCCAACAAGTGCACCAATCCTAGGTCAACAAGTGGTTAAATCTCCTCCCTCCACATGTCCTCATTCAAGGCCTCAAAGTGTCTCCTTCAAATGTCAACAAGTGGACCAATGAGAGTGTGACACTTGTCACACTTTCCTGAAATTGTAAAAAGGTCCTTTTTGAAAATATCTTCCAAATTAAATTACAAAATGGTCCCTAAAATAAAAAATAATTACTTATAGTAATTACACAAATGACCCCAAAAGAAAGAGAAATTCCAAAAAAGTGTGCGTCCATACCCCTAAGGAAGAAAGTACACAACTGGCATGCTTTCCTACAAAAGTAAAAATACACATAGTATGGAATTAAAATATCGTGGATGCATACAAAACCGGAATCAAATCCGAACACGAAAAGTGAGGTTATGCCAACAAAGTGGCAAACGAGGAAAAGATGAAAGTGAATAGTGTCACTAAAGTGAAAATGTGAAAATGACTCGATCCTCAAAGGAAGTCGTCAATCCAAGGAAAAGAGTCTCGAAAACCATTCCCGAGCACTCAAGATAACATTAAGCGACAAGAAATCGAACTCAGAAAGGAAAAGATCAATGGAAAAAAAATATCCGTGAAAATCTAAGAAAAGGAAAGGAATGAAAATGACCGGGTCATTATAGTATGATATTGTCCGTTTTGGGCATGAGCTCGCACGGTTTTGCTCTTGAATTTTACCTCAAAAGGCCTTATACCAATTGAAAATAACACCACTATATATAAACACTCACCTTTCCCTTTTTTCAGGTAATGTGGGATTGTGCACCTATAGCTCTCCCAGTTTGGTAGCCTACCAGTGCCTCGCACCCGCCACGACAGACCCACCCATAGGGTCATCACAACACACTGGCAGGCTACCACACTAGGCGAGCTACGGGTGTACAATCCCACATCTCCTGGGAAAGGGAAAGGTGAAGTGCTTATATGTGATGGTGTTATCTTTAATTGGTATAAGACCTTTTGGGGTAAAGCCCAAGAATAAAACCATGCAGGCTCAGGCCTAAAGTAGATAATATCATACCATGTGGTGGAATTGGTTGTTACAAATGGTATTAGAGCCTGACCCATCCGGAAGTGTGGCCAACAAGGACGTTAGGCCTCTAAGGGGGGTGGATTGTGATGATCCTGTGGGCGGGTGTGAGACACTAATAGGCTACCACACTGGCGAGTTATGGGTGCACAATCCCACATCACCTGGGAAAGGGAAAGGTGAAGTGTTTATATGTAAGTGTGTCACTCTAATTGGTATGAGGTCTTTTTGGGTAAAACTCAAGAGCAAAATCGTGCGGATTTAAGCGCAAAGAGGACAATATCATACCATATAGTGAAATGGGTCGTTACATTAAGAATCAGATTGAGAATCTAATTCGAATGGGTCACTTGCAAAGCTTCGTTGCCATGGAAAATGAAGGTATGTACCAACCCCAATAATTGCTCTCTAGGCAGTAATCAATTGGGGAGATTAAGATCAATCCTGGATGATTAGACTCGAGATGGTGAATCAAACTCGGTTTATGAGGCTAATGTGATAAAATTTGCCTCCTAATTAGAAGGGGCCTCCAAAAGTTGTTAAAAATAAAGGCCGACGGCATGCTAGTTAGGGACTTTGGAGGGAAGATAGCTTCCTCACATTTCATTTTGTTTTCTAATAAAGTCACTATCATTAATAAGATGGATGACTTCTCATGTTCAAACGTCTTCATGCAACGAAATATCAGAACAACTCAACATGCTATTTTTTACATAAAGTTAACAAGAAACTAAATTCCCTTGCTAAAGGGATTAGACGAGTAAAACTCGAAAACTCAGTCCTTTACTAAAGGGACGAGCTGAGTGAAGCTCATAAAATCTATTTCCTTAGTAAAGGGACGAGCTGAGTGAAGCTCTTAAAACTTATTCCCTTACCAAATGGATGAGTTGAGTTAAGTCAGTAAAATCTATTCAATAAAAATAAAAATAAACAAATAAACAAATAGTATGTTGGCTTCCTAAAGGAATTCTAGCTACGCATCACTAAGAGTGGTCAACTGTGGGATTTGAACCCCTGCCCTTACAAAACATAACCCTGGTTTGGTATGTATGTTACTTTATCTCAGGAATAGTAACCCGAGGCAAAAAAAATGTTTAGTATTTCTTAGCTTGTTCCAAATTAGGAAATAGGGGGTAACTAACGAGGAAATTTATTCCGTCTTGACTAATGGTGTTGGTTGTCCAATATATTATCTATCATTTTGATTTTTTAGCTTTCAGGATTTAGATAGAGTGACGACCACATCAAGTTATTGACAAGTAGAAACGATCACCTCATTTGAAGAGTTGTTAGAGGAGATAAGATTCATCTTCTCTATCATCTCAGTTGGATCGATGAGATCACAAGTGAGATAGTAAATGGCCAATAAAAGAGGTACATTAAAAATTGATTACGATTTACTGCATATGATACCTAGCCATTATCATTGGCTATTGACTAGGTCGTCAAAGCGTCTTTGAGACACCACATCGATACCATACAAAATATCATTATTCTTTTATTTTACAAAAAAAAAAAAAGAAAAAGAAAAAGAAAAAAAAAGGCGTTCATTTCGGATCCCGCAAATTTTCGCATTAAGAAGTTTCATTAAACGAACACTCACACAAAGGGAGTCGATACCACATTTGATAAGGTTCACGTCGTTAATGAAGACCACATCTCCTATGAGTCGCTTCAAAAAGATTCTAGTTTTGTAAAAGTAAAATAGACATAAGATATGACTGACAAATAACTAAGCACTTATTAATATAAGATTAGACATGTTTTCTAATACTACTTTATTTTTGGTGTCACACGTACCGTCACGTGGATGTGGGTGGCATGTCAATTTCCTATTAGACTTCTCTCACAGGCCATGCACAGCAAAATGCCAGAGTCCATCATCATCATCTCCTGTCACTCTTTCACCACACATCATAATTTGCCCTCAACTCCCATCTCATGTGTAACTCTCATCCTTTTTCACTCACCAACTACAAGTAGTAGAATACACACTACTAGTATGTATGTATGTATGTATAATAAGTGTAAGTGTAAAGTATAAAAAATACCATGTTATATGCAAAATTTGCAAATATTCTTTTGTTGTTCAAATTTATTTATTTATTTATTATTATTATTATTATTTTTTTCAAATTGAGCAAATAAGAACAATTCTTTAATATGATGACAATAAATAAAAAATAAAAAAATTAAATTATGTTCTTTGGATGTAACATATTTTTTAGAAAATATTTTTTTCTTTTCTAGTATTTGGTTGTCCTAAAATATTTACTAAGGAAAAAATATGAAAACTTAACAAAAAAAAAAAACTTATCCATTAAAAAAAAAAAATTGAAGTTTTTTAATTTTTGAGGGAGCTTTTATAAAACAATTTGGAATATTAGGGTGTTTTGGAGTTTTTATATAGGAGTAATTTTTTTTTTTGAATTTTTGAAGCTTTTATAAAAAAAAAAAAATTTTAAATTGAAATACCAAAATTGCCCTTAAGGGCATTTCGGAATTTTTTTTTTTTTTTAAAAAATTTGGTCATAAATATTAACTAGCAACAATTTGATACAAAATTTCAAAATACATGAATTCATGTCCACGTTTTAAAAAATAAATGTTTTCACTAGAGTTGGTTTGAGATAAGAAGATTTGAGCTACGTCGGAATCGTATCGAACTCAAGACACTTACCGTACCTAATGTCTTGCATAGTCTGTATATAGATTATTTATTTATTTTTTATTTTACCGGTGATATAAAAATAAAAAAATAAAAAAGGGATTTTGGTGGTGTTTATAATCATCACTAAAGGATCCATCCACTTTAGTTCTCCAATATCCTTTAGAAAAGTTGGAGATGGATTTAAAGCTCAACGTGAAACCGAGAAAATGCACGTGATGTTGGGTTTAAATATTCAGACATACCTTTCTTTTGGACCTTCAAGATTTAGATGCTTAGCTTACTTCTTCAAAGAGTATTGTCTTTTCTTTTTTTAATTATTATTATATATATATTATTATATATTTTGGATAATTTTCTAAAAAGAGTATTTAAGTATCTATAATCTGAATATGGTGTTGCATTAATGACTGTTCTGAAATCTGAAACATTTGATGATGAAGAAGACGTGGTAATTGACCGGCTATATTCATTAGGAAAATGAAATTTTATTTATTTTATTATTATTATTATTTAATTCCAACGAGATTTTCATTCACCTACATTACTGATACGATGGGACTTGAACTTACACTTGAAATTTTTTTCTCATTTTTCTTGAAAACTTTCATTTCTTTATTATTAAAAAAAAAAATTAAAATATAAAGTTTTTATTGAAAGATATATCACATGCAAGGTCCGATCTAGGATGTTGTGGGAGGACAAAAATGAATTTAGTGTAATTTTTTTTGGGGGTTGAAAGTGAAAATTTTATAGGTATATAATTAAAAAAAAAAAAAAAAAACTTAAATGGTATATATGAGTAAAAAACAAATAAAAATCAGTGGGCCATTGACTTCAATGAGCCTCCATCGCTAATCACATGTCAAAATATTTCAAAGTGTTGCATACTTTCTCAATCCTTGCCTCCAAAATATTTAGTAATCTAAAATATTATTTGCAACAAAAACCCAATAATAATTATTTATGGTTTTTTTGTCTTTTTATTTTTTGTGTGTGTGAAATGAAAGAGGAGGATTGTTGTGAGAGTGATTCCTATTTTTGTGACCAATAATCTTTTCCATAGAATTTTAAAGAATATTTGAGATGTAAAGTTTCTTCCCAAACAACTTTGTGAAGAAGTAACCCAAAAAGTAACTTATAATTTATTTAATATTATTTTATGTTAATAACATGCTTGAAAGATATATTTCACCGAACATGAAATAATATTAAGGAAAAATTGCTAAAAAAAAACCTCTTTACTTTCAATTTTTAGCAGAAAACACCCCTCTAAATATTTTTTCTACATAAACCCCCTATGTTTTTTTATTGTTACAATGCTACCTCGTAATGATGAAAACTACCATTAATATAATTTTTTTAAGAACATACTCAATATTTATATGTACCAAAATCAACATTGCAATTCTATAGATTCATTTTCATTAATTAAATTTATATGTATATATATTGAGTTGTCCACAAACTAAATAAGTCAAAACCACGTATAAAAAATACATAACATCCATAGATTTTCATAAACGACCAGTAAATCAAAGGAAATAAGAAAAAATGGATACATTAGTCGTTTATGGTCTAGTTGGTAGAGCACCTACTTATTCAAACTGGTGTACACATGTTGGAATTTCACCCTCCTAATTGTTTAATTTTTGTTTCAAAAAAAAAGGGGGCAACCTTCTGGAGGCAAAAAAATATACTCCAATCTATGTCTCTCCATGTGAATTGAACATGACAATTGGCCTGCAATTAATAAAAATATATAATAATATAACAAGTATGGATCAATATATCAAAATCAAAATCCCCACATGTCTTGCCATTTTGGAAGAAGAATTTTCAATTTTTATCTTTCAAAAACTTTCTAGTTGGCAGCCATGTGATCTAGGCACCTTTTGCTTTCAAAAAACTAATCCTCCCACATTTAATATCTTCAACCATTTCTTGTTTTGCCTCTTTAACTACTAGTAGTAATTAATAAACACATCATATTTAATGGATAATCAATTGAATTAAGCATTGGATTCTACTCTGAGGTCAACTTAAATTACCATACTTTAGTAATCAATTGAATTAATCATTGGTAATTTTAGTAATCTTACTCACTACCTCAAGTGGATTTTAGCATTTTTTTATGCATTATTCAGGGGCATCCATGAAGTATTGTATAGTAGACCCTGAATAAATCGTATATAATATTTCTTTGGGTTGATTACAGTTACTTCCACTCTAGTTAGAGTTTATTATACTTACTTCTATATGTATAATAAACCGATTTCTACCGTCAGTTTCACTACTAGTTAGAGATGGTTAACACTGATTTAACGAGTTTTTTTTACTTCAAATGAAAAATATGCCATTCAAATTACTATGAAAATACTTTTGTCCAATACTTGTGGTGCAAAAAAAAAAAAAAACAATTATGTCACTAATGACATTTTTGTTAATTTAATTTTTTTTAATTAAAAGTATAATTGCCTTTTCGCATGATGAGCATTGAACAAAAGTATTTACATGGTAATTTGAAGGGGGCATATTGAACCAAGAAAAACTTATCAAATCAGCATTTGACCATTTTGATTGTAAAGAAAACATGAAAAGTTTATTACACACATAACTAAAGGGAAGGTAACTATAATTATGCAAAGTACAAAGAAGGTAAGTATAACAAACTCTAACTAATAAGGAGGTAAGTGTAATTTATTCTATTTTTTTTAAGAATCCTAACAAGTAAAACAAGGCTCCTATTGGACAGGATTCAGACATTCATTTTTTTAATTTAGAAGGTGATTTTCATATATAATTTATAGGAGAAAAAAATTACAACTTCCTCCATTCCAAAATAAACAATTGAATATTTTGAGAATTATGACTCACAACGTATTCCAAACAACATATCCCAAACTGCCTAACTATTTTGGAGGAAGGAGTATTTATATATATATATATATATGTATGTATGTATGTATGTATGTATGTATAGTGTATACATATCTTTTTTGCTGTTCCCATCTCCCTTGTGCAGGAAAAATGATCACTCAAGAATAAAAAAAAGTGATAAAGTGGTGAGCTGGGATTAAAAGAGAAGCGCACGTTTATGCATGATGACACAGAGAGGCAGTGTGTCTAGTTGCGTACGGCGCTATAGTGCGCTAGATGCGCACCATCCATCCTTTTCACAAAGCCAACGAATTTACCTTTCACAGACTCACAGCAACCATATCCCCCCTCCACTCAAATAAATAAAGCCCTTTCCCTATGAAGGTGAAGAAATACAGTTGTAATCCTCTCTCTCTCCTCTTCTCTTCTCTCTTACATATATATATATATATATATATGTATGTATGTCTGTGTG
>JAOTQH010277576.1:0-10369 GCA_025631255.1 Cornus kousa
GTCCTTAGTTGACCGCGGGTTCAGATAAGAATCCGGTTAGCATTTCGGGCTTTCAGGTTCAGATAAGAACCCGGTTAGCATTTCGGGCTCTCAGGTTCGGATCGTTACAGACAAGAAAATAACTTTGACTAAAATATCCACAAAGTGATTTGGTGGAGTCAAGATAAGGCACCCCATAGGCCCACTACACCAATATAGATACCCAAAGTAAAGTCAATAAGCCATCCAAGAAAATTTAATCAACCAGAAACCGTCCATCCCATAATCTTGACCGCTAACATTTACACTCAATTCATTTTTTCAATGACAATTGAAAACTAAGTCTACCAATCACCAATTTTACAAAATAAAAGGATTGTTCTTTTTTCCCTATTAAAGTGCCTCAAATTCTGGTCCCCCAAACTGATTTTTGCTGATTTTTTTTTTTTTAGATCTTTTTTTAAATACTTCGGTCCACTTCACAAAATCTTAATCAAATTTGACTAACAGTAGTTAAAATATGGATGTTATTAAATTATTTGAACATCGTCTTCAAAATGATTTAAGCTCTTTTAGTGTAATAAATTGATACATACAAAGTATAATTGAGACAAAGAAAAAATTGAAAATCTCAAAATAACACTAAAAAAAAACTAAATAGAAACAAGAAATGATTTTAGGACATTAAGAGTTGAACTAATATCAATACTTGAGATTGATATGAACTACACTCTGTTCACATTGGAAACTGCTGTTGTGTAGGAATTGCATATCATCAATTACCAGCCATTATTGGGAGAGCTTCAAAGAGAAACAGCTCATCCTAGCCGTTAGATTGTTAAGGAACACATCAACATAGCAGCAGCTACTCTCCATGGCAAAACAGCACTTTCAATCCCTCTCGACGCCTACTGCAAGGTTAAATCTCTCTTCTCTCTTTTCATTCTCTGAAATTTCTTGTGTCAATTTTTAATAATGCAAGAGTTGGTTCCATTATTTGCAGTTGGAGAGCATAAACGTACAGTTTGTGTAAAAATTTAGACAAGGATGACAGAAGCTGTTGTGGCTTTTCTGTTAGAGAACATGTTGCAGTTGATAAACTCCGATAACGAATTGATCCTGAAGGCTTATGAGGAGAAACTACTCATTGAGAAGGAACAAATTGAATTGCTTTATGAGGATATGCAATTCCTACACAAGTTTGTGAAAGATCAGGAGGAGAAACAGGATGAGCATGAAGAGCTGAAAAGCATTGTGGCGAAGATTAGAGACGTCAGTTACAGGGTAGAAGATATCATGGATTGGTTTGTACTCAATGTTGTCTTGCAAAGTAATGGAAACATTACTGATTATCTTCCTCTCTACTTCAGTTCATCCAAAAGTGTTGTCTGTCAAGCTCATAGTATTTCTCTTTGCCTTAAATCTCTGAAGACCAGTGTTGATTCAATCACGGAATGCAAGAAAGAGATGATAGGTATTCTCAAATGGCTTGAGTCCCACATGGATGGTCAAATTTATCATCCCTACGACGGTGCAGTAGAAGAAATCAAGTCTACGGTGTCTACCATAAAAGAGGTGTTTAAGGAAGTTGATCTAAGTACATTATATCTTTTGTACAAAGGGTTGATTAGGCATGCTATGAGAATTCAGTTTCAGAGAGATTCCAGTCCTAATTCTGAGGCAGGATTGAGGGGTTATATGCAAGGAGTTGGGCTCATAAGGCCTCAATTTTTTGACTATTCTCTCCTCCTCAGTATGTTCAACAACATGGTTGACCAGGCTCGGAAAATCTATGATGTGAGTGCACGTGCCACAGAAAAAATCGAGCACATCAATGCAGAGGTAATAAAGATCTATGATATGGGATTCAATGTCACAGGCCTTGATTCTTACCTCCTTGATTTGTCCAGAAAGATGGTTTACCGGGCTAAGAAATTTTTTCATAAAGTTGGCGTGATCATAGAAGAGGCCAAGCCTATCAAGATAGAGGCGATGAAGATTTACGAGAAGGGATTCAGACTCTCATCACCTGTAGCTGCTGATCAAATCCGTCAAGGGTTTGGCAGTGTCACAAAAGAGATTACATTTATTAAGAGAGAGGTGATAAATATTTACAACAAGACGACGTACGGCAAAGGAGTTTCGCTAGTTAGAAAGTCTTCGCATGGAGTTTTGTCAAAACCCACTAGCTCCATTGTCAAGGAAGACACCATAGTGGGCTTTGATGATGAAACAACAATGAAAATTGAGCTACTCATTGGAGAGCGTGAACAGCAGCTAAAGTTGTACCAATTAAAGTTGTAGCAATGAAAGTGTTCAATGATCCTTACATATTCGTGCATGGATCTATGTATCTCGAGTGTACCAGAGGAGAGATTTGTTGCTCGACATTTTAAGTTCGGCACATATCCAGCTTAAAGGTAAAATTGACAGAATGAGCAACGAAGAGTTAGGTGAAGGACTGTACAAACATCTAAAAGGTAAGAAATATCTTATTGTCATAGATGATATATGGGAGTTCAACGCCTGGAATGAGTTGAAAAGATACTTTCCAAATGATAACAATGGAAGCAGAATTGTGTTTACCAGTCGAAACGTAGCTGTAGCTGTGGCTTTGCAAGCTGAACCTCATTATTTGCGGTTTCTAAATCCTGATGAAAGTTGGGATCTAATGCGTCAAAAGACATTTCGAGAAGGAAATTATCCTCAAGAGTTGGAGGAAATCGGAAAGCAAATTGCTAAGAAATGTCAAGGATTACCGATTGCAATTATTGTAATAGCTGGACTTCTTGCAA
Source organism: Cornus kousa (assembly GCA_025631255.1). Classification (NCBI taxonomy): domain Eukaryota; kingdom Viridiplantae; phylum Streptophyta; class Magnoliopsida; order Cornales; family Cornaceae; genus Cornus; species Cornus kousa. The sequence goes on from JAOTQH010277576.1 coordinate 2,775, forward strand.
AGAAAGACAAATCAGTGTACTTGTGGAGGCACGTTGCGGAAAGTTTGAGTTCATGCATTGTTACCGACCCAGAGCAATATATGGACACACTAGCATTGAGTTATGATCACTTGCCTCGTCACTTGAAACCATGCTTCCTCTATTTTGGAGCATTCCCTGAAGACACTGAAATTTCAGTTTGGAAGTTAATTGTGTTGTGGGTTGCAGAGGGATTTATACCACGAAATCAGCAAAAAAGTTTGGAGGAACTAGCAGTGGATTACATGATGGATCTAATTGATAGAAGTTTAGTGATTGTTTCCAAGAAAAGATCTAATGGTGGAATCAAAGCGTGCCGTGTCCATGATCTTTTGCGTGATTTATGCTTGAGAAAAGCGCGGGAAGAGAAGTTTTTATGCATATTTCGAGGTATGGACCAAAATGAATTTTTCAATGCAAAAATGTCACGCCGGATTTGCATCAATGAAAACATTGAATATTTAGGCTTTCATGCTCACAATGTTTATTCAAGTCATGCTACTGAGATCCGCTCCTTCTACTCATTTGTGGAATTACCAGAGTCTTTTGTGCTATCATTTTGCGGATACTTTAAACTTCTTAGGGTGTTGAATATATCGTCCGTCAAAATTTCCTACTTTCCATGTCAACTACAGCTACTAGTTCATTTGAGGTATTTATCATTTCATGTGGAAGGGCAATCTTTTCAACCATTGATATCCAACTTGTGCAAGCTAGAAACATTTATTGTTGAAGGAGGACCAACAGGTTGGTTGTCTTTTTCATGCGATATCTGGAAGATGGTGAAGTTGAGACATCTGTATACAAAGCGGTTGATTGAAATCCCTCATATACCAAATGATGACTATCCCTTTGTGTTGGAAGACCTACAAACCATAGGTAAATTAGATCTTTGTGGTCTTGATGAACGGGTCTTGCGATGGATTCCTAATCTCAAAAAACTAACATGTTCTTTTATGGAGTCATTGGGTGCAGACAATATTTTTCCTAAATTGAATTTTCTAACTCACCTTCAAACTTTGAATGTAAGTTATGGTGGATTCAGAGGGCATCTTGGAAAATTTCCTCATCTGAATATGTTTCCCCCAAATCTCAAAAGTTTGACTTTGTCGAATTTTCGACTATCTTGGGGGGAAGTGTCAATCCTTGGAAGGTTACCTAACCTTGAGGTTCTTAAGTTATCATACAAGGCTTTTGAGGGACCAAGGTGGGACACAAGTGATGGCCAGTTTCGCAAGCTCAAATTCTTGAAATTTCAGCGCCTGGATATTAAGCAATGGAATGCTTCTAGTAATCACTTTCCTAGCCTTCAGACATTGGTGTTGGAAGACTGTAAACAACTTGAGGAGATCCCAGCTGGTTTAGGTGATATTTTTACAATGGAGATGATTCGGCTCGGGTATTGTAGAAGCTCGGCAGCATACTCTGTTATGGAAATCCAAAAACTCCAACAAAGCATGGGATATGATGGACTTAAGATCCTTATCCACCCTTGGAATCATGTGGACGACAATGAGGACGTTGAGAATGACTCAAGTTGAAGCTAATGAGGGTGACAAGAATGACAGAATAAACCATTTCTGAAGATGCATAGCATTGTAGGTATTCATTCTTTTCTTCATTTTTCTGCTGTGAATCATTATTGTGAATTTGTTATCTGTAAAGGTTGCACACCAAGGTCTTCAGTTGCAACTGTCCTTGCCATTCATAACACACTTCTTTTTTTAATCTTCAGAGAAGAGGGCTGCTGTTGACAATTTGGAGATGGTTTGACAGCTTGCTGCAATGGATATTTTCTACTACTATTTGCCAAATTTGGAGGGAAAGAAACCAGAGACTGCATTCAGCTGCCTCCAGACCAGCAGAAGAGGTTGCTAGGCTTGTATTTTTCATAGGATGTTTATGAGTATCTTATTATTTTTCTCCAGTTTTTTTTTATTTCCACTCCAATTCTGTTGGGGTTCTGTTTGGAGTTTGTGTCCCTAGTTGTTAGTAGCTGTCTGTTCACAAGGGTATGTCCTTGTTTTCTCTATGTACATTAATGTCTATATCAAAAAAATGGATTTTTTTTTTTTTAATTTTTTTTTTTTATCGGTTCCTTTCATGTTATGAGAAAACAATTTTTTTTTTCAATGTTATCTCATGACACGAAAGGAACCCCCTTGTGTTTGGTTGACATCATGGAATATATATATTGAAGCGGAATAGAAAGGCACTAATCCACAAGTGTTTATGTCAATATGTTGACAAAAAAAGGTTCATGAAACAAAGATCCATGTGAAACATACCTACTGTGCATTATCATGAAATGCATATAGTGTGCATATATCACAGCGGAGATAAGGTGGATTGCTAGATGAGACATCAGACGAGACGAAGCTGTTGTGGTTTTGTGGAGTCGTGTTGTTTATGACAGAATGCTAATGTTGCTATACTTGGGCAATAAGTTGTTGCTATATTTATATTTGACTTTCTGTGTAATTCATTTATTACAAGTCTTTCCCCAATTCACCTATAAATAGAGGTGGTTATTGTAAACAAAATCAAGAGAGAATGTATTGAAAGAGATGCAGCCTTTTGGGCCTTGTATGTGGATGTAAGCTCTAGCGGTTGAACCTTGTTATATTCTTGTGTTTTTCGTGTTTTAATTTATCTCTTCAACTTTTTTTATATCTTTCAACATGGTATTAGAGTAGGTTTATTATACCCTACTATATACTCTACTCATCTCGGATCTTCGAATCAACTTGTCTTGGGTCTCCAGATCAATTTGTCTCAGATGTTCCGATCAACTCATCTCGTCTTGGATCTTTGGATCAACTTGTTTGGATCTTCGGATCAATTAATCTCAGATTTTCTCATCTTGGACTCTCGACAACTTCATATTTAATTTCAAGTTGGACACTTAAGTTAAATCTTCGTGTACCAACTTGAGGGGGGGTGTTGAAGAATAATTATGTAACAACCCAAACTGAGAGTCTGAATCGCTAACCGGGTCCTTAACCATACCAGAGGACACACTAGGGGTAAAATGGCCATTTTACAATATAAAAGAATAATATGTCCTTAAATTAGTCAAATGAAGTTTAAAACAATCATTCTAGTCATTCCATGATGTTCGAAGAGGTTTTACGGTCATTGGTTATGATTTCCCAAAAGTGCCCTTACTTGGTTCAAAGGAAATTCCGACAATGTCTCAGTAAAACGACCATATTTTTCAACATGAATGGAGTTTAAAGATTAGGTTGGTTTCAATGGAAAGTTAACTCAAAATCCTTGAAAATGGACTTGAGAATGACCCAATTTAGGTTCCAAACGAAGAAGTTATAATCGCACGAAGTCAGGTGATCAAAGCTGACAAACTGACAAGGCAAAATGGGTACACTTGTAATATTTCCATTTTTCATCATTTTACATTTTTCAAAAAATTTTGTATTTGTAAGGGCATTATCGTCTTTTACAGTTTTGCGTATCGGACACTGTGGAGTGTGCCGGTTGCGTCCTAGAGTTGTTTGGGACATTTTATTGAGTTTAGAATTCTTTGAAATGTAATGGTGATCATTTTGGCATTTTTCAGTTTTTCGGGCTAGGCGGTCCCGTGTGGGACCGGCTGCCGGAATTGTTGCATACGGGGTTTTTGTTTAGGTCCATTTGCATCATATTTATTTTATTTTATGTGTTATAAGTGATTGTGAAATTATTTAAATGTGTATATGCATGTGTGGTGTAAAATGGAAATAAAAGAAAAAGGAAAAATAAATTCAAAAGTGGTGGAACCCACATAGCCTTTAGAAAATGGGTCAAAGGCCAAATTTTGGCCTCATTTTCTCTTTTACTTTCTCTCTCCCGCTGGTTCCTCTCTCTCACCCTCTCACTTTCCTTTTTTCTTTTTCTTTTGCTCCAATCTTTGAATCTAGATCTATCCTTCAATACTTAGTATTTTTAAGTGCCGTTTACGGTAAATTGAAGCCCGCGACGAGATCTACGAGTTGATCGGAGCCAATCTCCATTTGGTCATCATTTGAAGGATCTCTAAATCCTAGGGTTTGAGAAAAAATTGGGGGGTTTTACCTAAATTGAGGTAGGGGTCTTTAACCCACACAATCTTGCACTTTTGTGAGTTAATTTTACTTAATTAGTGTCCTAACGTGCTAATTTGTGTTGATTTTACTCTAAAGTGATTTAATTGTGTACATGAAGTATCTGATTTCGTGTGTAGTTGATATTGTGCAAATTAACGTGCTCAATTTGAATTGATTGCCTTGAAATTAATTTTATTGTTGTAGATGAAATCTATGATTTTATGTATTAATCAAATTATATGAAAAACATGCTTAAATGTAAATTTTCATGCCATGATGTTTAGTATCTTACTAGAAATTGCTATGTGGAAGCATGTTATATTATGTGGTGGAAATTTATTTATTTTCATAATAATGACAAACATGAGACATACATGCATGTCATTGGGCATGAAAAAGGGCAAAACGGTTTGAAGCAAATGAAATATGGGTTTTGGGAAAAATATTTGAGAAAATGATTTTGTGAAAACCCGGACGCCAAGGGGGTACCGAGGGTCCATGACGTTAATGTAGCCTAGAGGAAACTAGGGAGATCGCCCTAGCGTGATTGAGCTATCTAGGCCTAAATGATGCCGCGCGGTTATCAAGGGTCAAGGATAGTAGCCAATCCTTCTCTCGTGTCGCCAAGGGGGTACCGAGGGACGGGATACATTAACGGTTTGAAAAGTGATGAATGGAAGTGATTTTATGCATGGGGAGTGACATACATGGCATCATACTTCATGGCACTGCATTGTTTATTTTTGAGTTAAAATTAAATGTTGTACTCTATCCCGGTTATGGATGACCCCTAATCCTTTATCCTTATTCATTATTTAGATTCATGCGGCCATAATAGGTGTGTCTTAGGCACCACTTACTGAGCAATTTGCTTACCCTATTTCATTTAACATTTTTCAGGACCGGGAAAGGAAATTGTGGATGCTGACCCTTTACAAGCTTAAAAGGACTAAAAATCTATTTTGATACCTTTGTATATTTACTACACTTTTGTAAAACCTCAAAACTATAATAATGTATATTTATTTTTGCAAGCCATGGCCATATAAAGCAAACTTGTACTTATGTTAGTAATTTGGAGGAAATTGTGGCTATGTAAACACTTGTTAATGAATGGGGATGGAAAGCATATTTTGATCTTTTGTTGAGGCCATTTAATTGTGTAATACCATATTTAGTTGCTGTGAATTTGGAAATGAAGTGCATAACAGGTTCGATATGAGTTCGGGTGGTAGTTAACATAGTCAATGGCCATTCCAGTGAGTTTCAGGGTTCAGGGCCTTGTTTCGGCCGGCTGATCCTCACCATCAGCCGATTGAAACCTTAGGTTCGGCCTACCGAACCCCAAACATCAGTCGACCGACGTAGGCTATAGTAAAAGTCCTGAGAGCATGCATTCTTCATCCTCGTTTTCGGCCAATTGACTATGTAGGTCAGCCGGCCGATCCTACCCTGTTAGCCAACTGACCAAGGGCTATCAGCCGGCTAACTGTTCCTCTTTTACTTGTGTGTTTGGACCTCATTGTAAGGTTGAGTCTTTGGACAAATTTTGGACCCTGGGTTGACCCGTATGATAATTAAGAACATAGAATGATGGATGGTATGACCTAGTTAACCTTGGGGTCAGGGCAAAAACCCGGTTAAAGGTCCGAACCCACAGGTTCAGGTTATTACAAAATTGGTATTAGAGCTTTAGGTTCGAATACCTTTCGAAGGACGAGTAGTGGCTTACCTAGAAGGGGTAGAGAGTTGACTTGCATCGTTTGTGTGCCTATATGTTATAGTGCTTAAACTTTTAAGAAGCATACTTACTTGTTATCTGTTTAAATGTTTATTGTCTTGAAAGACATGCCTATTTGCTAAGTGCATACATGTTTAAATTATCGATACATGTGAATGAAGTGTTTATGTTAACTATAAGCATGCCATATATGTTGAGGCGGAAGGTATGAGATATACGATGGTGGGAAGAAGAATGCACGGTTAATGTAATTTCCTTTATGATAATGTGACAAGTAATAAGCATGGTATTGTGGTTTCAATCATTTTGTATACGTGCATATCTATATTTTCATGTGTTTTTGTGGTCGAGCATGGGATGGTTGTGTGAGATTTGACTAGAGTTGGTGAGGAGCTCGGTTGCTCGAGGGTTGTTGGGAGCCAGTTCTTATCGAACAGATGGCTTGGTCTTTTAGCTCGTGGAATGAGTTACTTGATGTGTAGCCATTTTTATCTTCTTAGTTGCATTTTGTGCGATGCTTAGAGCACGACTTTAGAATGGGTTCAGATTTCATGGCAAGGTGCCCTTGTTGTGTGTGAGTTTCATGCTTTGGTGTGTGGGTTCTGGTGACCGTGGAGGTCAGGTGTGCCAGTAAGGGTTTCAGTATAACCATAGGAGGTTGGTGTTAGTGACTTCAGTCATGATTTGGTATAGTGGTTCTTATCGAACCGGTCATGGTAGGTGTGACAGAGATTGTTTAAGTCACGAATGTAGTCTATGAGTTGTAGATGTGTGTCTTTTAGTACGGTCTCAGAGGGCATGTTGGTTCTGACTATCGTAAGGACTTGTTGGACCTTGTAGGTCCAGGGTGACGTAGGATCAATTGCTGATGTGGATCATTTCGTGGTCTCGTAAGAGTCTGTTTTAGAGATTAGTTTGTCGAGGGGTGATCCCCGTTTCGGAGAACTGCAGGAGTGTGCTACGGGTAATGGACTCTCGGTGAGTCGATTGCATGGCTCAGTCAATGAGTGGAGTTCTGGGTTAATACAGCTGTCTAGAGAGTCTCGAGGTGGCGTATAGTGGTTAGTTTGGTTGTTTGTGGATGGAGAGATAGCTGGTAAGTGAGGTGTTATCAAATGGATTGTATTTTAGAATTTGGAAGCTGTGGATTCGGGTTGTATTTCAGATTGCGTCTGGAGTATCAGGAGATAACGCTTGTTGTTTGAGGATTCAAAGAGATAAACTAATGATTGGAGTGATTGGGATGAGGTTGACTTTGTAGGTTAGTTGGTAGCCCATTTGATTTTTGTTGGGGCAAAAGTGTTTTAAGGAACAGTGAAGAAAAGAGATAGTGACGATGAACCTGGAGTATGAGTTTTCTCATTTAGGCTTGTAGATCGCCTTAGAGGGAGTGGATTAAGTCATCGGTTAAGCGTCGATGATTGATGGCACCATTGATGGTATTGAGGTAACAGTTGGGTGTTGAGCATTCTGAGCTTTATGCTCATTTTTGTTTTGAAGATTTATCGGCAAGGTATTATCGTATTGAGATTCTTTTCTAGTTGCATGCAGTGATCATTATGGGGAGTATTATAAGTAATGCTTGTTCTTTTGTTACGATGATATTGTCTTAAGGATATTCAAGGAAAAAAAAATCCTTTAGTTATGGCTTGATGGTCTAGTGGGATGATAAAATAGGATTATGGTTGGAATAAGTTACAGTAGAGGTGTTAAGGTGTTATAGTGTAATGCTTAGTGCTGATGAGTAGAGTGGT
>JAOTQH010277587.1:0-10366 GCA_025631255.1 Cornus kousa
GAGACAGGATTATAGATCAGAATTATATTATGTGAACATTTATTATTATTATTATTATTATTGTTAGTATTTAAGCAGACACATTTTACTTCACTTGCAACTTGAACTCTTCGCCTACTCTTTAAAGTCAATATATACAATGTGACATTTTAATTACTTACCAAAAAAATTTGTGACATTTTTATTTATTAATTAAGGTAAGTGAATTTGTATTTATTATATGATCTATTATGTTATTTGAAAAGCAGATGTTAAAACCAACACAAAATATAGAGAGAGAGAGAAAAAAAAAAAAAAAAAAAAAGGCCCCTCTTTTTTAGCTAATTTGTTTTGGGGTTCTGACCCTTTTCTAAATTTTATATACACAAAAAGTATTGACAAAATAAGGGTCAGTAACTTAGAAATATCTTTTTAATATTCTCTCCAAAAAAAAAAATTGAAGACTAAGTACTCACAAGTCAGGACAAGTTGTGATTTTCCAAACACTCGGTGAGTCAAGAGTCTTCAATTCTATAATTATTCTAATAAAAATATAATTATAATAGTGTGAACTGAAATTATATAAAGCCAAAGTGAGAATGAGAGTAAATTCGAGAACAGGAGCGTGCTCAGAATGTGAGAACGATATTCACTGCGAATGATTGTGTAATTTAGGTGTAAACATTTATATATATATATATATATATATATGCGCGCGCACAAATACGAAATTATAACAAATTCACCGACACTGGAAAGCATGCAGAAGTCAGATATGGAGTACGTGCATTATATATATAATTTTTACAGCTGTGCTTTGATATCTGGTACTTTTGACTTGGTGGGTTTGATTGAGAAGAGGAAGGTCAGCGATGTAGCATTAGTCGTAACACATTGATTGTCGTTTGGTATTGGACAATATTTCCTTTGATTTTCCTCTAAAAGATGATCATTGTCTTACCATTGGGTGGAAACACATCCTCATCCCACATTTTCATACCGCTAAACACGGAACTGAATGTGAAGATAATATATATATATATATATATATATATAATATCATAAATTTTTGGAAAGTAATTTTGTATGTCATATATATATATATGTATAATTTTTTTTTCTTCTTTTTCGGTAAGTTATATATATATCTAATTTGTTCCGAGGTGAATATAATATAATTATATACACATCATATGTAGAGAAGTAAGGCAATCTTTTCTCTTAGTCGCATAAGCTTTGAAGATGTCATTGAGAGGTAAATATTATATATTCATATATATATATATATATAAATGCATGTACGTCCATTGCATAAGCATATGGATAAAGGTATTAGCTGGATGATTGTCTCACTCGTGGACGTGAATGCAGGAAAAGCATCCTTCAGTCATGCAAAAGCAATTATTAGTTGGGTCCCATAGAGCATCTCTAATGCCCTTTCAAAGTCAAATGAATAGGAATAATATACTCCAATCAGATCTCAAAAGATCTTTCATATTTTGAGATTGTTAAAAGTATTATCATATATAGCAGATCTCAGAAATATATATATATATATATATATATATTTTTCTTATACAGTGTCGTTTCTCACACATAAACCTAACAGTCTCTCTTTCCTTTTCGTTGCCATTCTCTCTCCCTTTTGTTGCCTTTTTGCAACCAGGGATCGACGAAATCACTTATACGATCATAGGAAGATCAAGCTAGGATTATCCACGCTCGACGAAATCACTGGTATAATCTCCAAACCGTGTTCTTGATTATTATGTTTGTAAGATCTCGCTACTATGCCCTGGATTTCTTTAGGGTTTTTCGTACTCAACGAGATCGCTAGATTATACTCTCACTTGCATCTCGTGGTCATCTATGACTTTACTCTTTATTTGTCTGATTTGATTGTTTCGATTTACATCTTTTAAGTTTATCATCATCTGCTCTATTTGGTATGTTTTAATCCATATATGCAAACCTAATTCTCACATACTCGTCAACAGTATTAGTGATTATACCATATGCAAGCATCCTAATTGCCGCAGTTATCTTCTGCAAATCGGATAATCTGGTAAAACTGACGCCGTCAATCTTTTGGACAAAGTAGTCATCATATTGTTCAATCACATTTAATATATGAAGGAACAATGGACGAATAATTCGAAAGTGTCTTCGAAATATATTAGCCGAGTAGACTGGATTTTCACCGAATCTTTAATTAGTCACTTGTTGCCGGAGATTCTATCACGATGGATGTATCGACGACCACTTACAAAACCAACATGCATAGTTCGTTGGTTATCTTGTTGCATTTTCCTTCTGTGAATGCTATAAGTTCCATAACCTTTGGGCTTTGATCTTCATCAGACGAAGAATCATTGAAATCTCCTTTCAAAATCGCTCTTTTGAAATTGCTCATTGCAGTACTAAAATTATAATGAAGGAAGATAGTTTGTAGATAGAGGATGATAGTTTTTATAGATGGAGAAATAATAGTTGAGAATGGCAGCTGGGAATGGTAGTTGAAAAAGAATGGTAATCGGGAAAGGTAGTTGAAAAAGAATGGCTGTTGTGTCAAAAAATAGCAATTTGAATGAAATGCACTATTGGAGTAGAATTGCTAAAATATAGCATTTTGACATTTTAACTCCTTTAACATATAGCTCTGGCATGGAAAAAATAGCATTTTGCATAGAAGATGTTCTTCTTGTATACACGTAACAGATAACGATGGTTAAGGAGTCTATGTGGCTTTTTTTTTGTCCAACACTATGTTTTAATGTTACTTATGAGATGTGAGGTCTGAATTGTGTTTGCTAGTTGTAATACCATGTTAATTACTATCATCTATTTTCAAAACTTAAATGTTTTTTTGGGGTAAGTATAACTTAAATTGTTAGAGAAGGTGTAGTTTAATATTTAAATAATTTAACACTCCTTTATACTTTTAAAAAATAAAAATAAAAAGGAAGAAAGTGTAGAAATGGAAATAAAAAGAGCTTGCGAAACAAGGGGACTAAACAAGAAAGAGGAATTCCTGAAAGATATATATATCTTCACATTTCTATTCATCTTATGTTATGTTTGGTGTGTAGGAATGGAATGGAATGTCCATTCCAACCATTCCTTAGTTTGATGTGCAATTTAAAGTGGAAATGACCATTTCATTGGAATGAAAATTCATTCCACAACTAAATCTATGAAATAACCATTCCATTAATTTCCAAGTTAATTTTTTTTTATTTTAAAATCAAGTTCCTAAAAAACTCTCATGTTCTAAGTCCTAAAACTGCAACCACCACCACCACTTCCATCCATCGCCACCATTCCTTCCACTACAACCACCTTCGCCTTTCACCATCGCCACCTCTATTGCCTTCCACTACCATGTCACTGTTATTGCCACCATTATTGTCTCCTTCACCCACCACATCGTCACCGCCTTGAATGCCTTCTACCACCTCCACATCCGTCGTTGTCACCACCACCACTGACTTCTACCATTACCATCTTTGACCACCACCACCTCTATTGCCTTCGCACCCATCATCACCATTACCGCCACTATTACGTACTGCTGCTGCCACCACCACATTCTTCTACTACCACTTTTCACCTACACCATTACCGTTTTCCACCACTACCACCACCGTTATTGCCATCGCCATTATTGTCACCGCCTTCCATAACCACACATTGTCGCCACTACCTCCACCACTGCCACCACCATTGTCATCACCTTCTACCACCACACATTGTTGCCATTATCACCACCATTACCGCCACCTTTATCACCACTGCTACCACTACCACCACTTCCAACACTATCACCACTGCCACCGCCACCACCATCGCCTTCCACTACCTCCCCTACCACTGCCTTCCATCGCCACCTCCACTACCTTCCACCACCACCGCCATTGTCACCTCCCCTGCCTTCCACCGCCGTCGCCGCCGTCACTTACACCACTGTCGCTTTCCACCACCACCATCATCACCTACACCACTGACGCCTTCCACAATTACCACCACTGCCACCGCCTTCCACCAAGATCGTTGTTTCTTTCCACCACCACCATTGCCGCTGCCTTCCAATACCACCGCCTACACCACTACCACTTTTCTTCTCCACCACCATCATAACTGCCATCTACCACCTTCATCATTTCTTTTTTTCAAAAAATTATAGAATAATGTTATTTTGTTAATTTAATTTATTTGCCACTAAGTGGGGTATTTTGGAGAATTCAATTTGAGATTTATCCTATTCTAAATTTTAAATTGGTCAAACCAAATATTAAAACAATTATTATCATTTCATTCCTACACATTTCATATATGCATCCAAATAATAAAATGAGAATGACTATTCCATTTGATCCATTCCCATCTCATTCTATTCCTAATTATATTCCATTCCATTCCTGCATACCATACGCAGCATAAATATTGATTACATTATTCATAAATGATTTTTGATTCAATTCATAGAAATCAATAATAATAATAAAAAAAGGCAAATCATTTATGACACACCAAATTCAACATCAAGAGTTAGACATTCGGCTTGACTTGACTTCAAGCATAACTCCTTTTTTTAGTGTTAATAATCAAAACAAGCCTATGCTCCAAAAATATTATTTTTTTAAAGATAATGCCTTATATTATTTTTTAAGCAAGAAACTATTGAACTAACTTAAAATGTCACAAGAAAAAAAACATTAAAAGAAATTAAATAATAAAACCTCCAATAGTAAGGAAATGACGGCAATTTAATGGCATGTAATGCATGTACCATATTTTTCATTGTATGAACATTTTAAACCCTATGATCCACTATAATACTTGTTGTAGCCCAAAAAATTATACCATTTTGACCTAATAATTTGGGAGAGGTGCATGGGCTGAAGAAAGCACAAAATATGAATTCTCAAGTGAGCATAATTTTACTTGGGCTTTTAGTGAGATGTATTAGGCTTTAATTGAAACTAAATTATATAACTAAATTAATTCAATATTCACTACCATAAATGGTCCTTTCTTTTTAAAATAGAAGGTGGAGTATTCAAGTCTCCTTAATGCTATCTTCGATAGGAAGGAAAGAAGAGGGGTGAAAGGAAAATAGGAAGGAAATTACAAATTTCCTTTGTTCCGTAGAGATGATATAAGGAAAGGAAGGATGATCCTTCATCCTTCACAATTTTTCATCTGCTCAAAAGTGGGTGGAAGATAGTTGAGAAGACAAGTGAGCATATTATAGAAGTTTTAATCACCCTTCATAAATATTTAATAAATTTCATAAATAAAGTAAGGGATGGGTTTAATGGTAAAATAACTTAAAAATTTATCTTTCCTTTTATCCTACCGATCAAATTAAATTGTTAGTCTTTTCCATTCTTTTCCATCCAAGTGAACAAAAAGAGGGAAACACTTAATCCCTTCCCAATGGATGTATCAGTCATCCTTTATTCTCTCCATTCCATTTAATTTTTTCCTTCCTACCGAACGGAGCATAAAGACAAATTGGGGGTGAGTGACTTTTTGGTGAGGATAAAAAGAAAAAAGAAAAAAGAAAAAAGAAGGAATATATATATATATATATATATATTTATAAAACTTTACAAGAAACGCACCCTCTCAGGCTCATACCCCTCGCATCCTCTTTGAGGATGGGAATGTTATATGTAACTGATGAATGCTTGTTTATTTATCCAAAAGTTTAAGCTATTGATTAGTACTGCATACCCACTCATTTATACTGTCACTTCCTATTCGGATCTGATGTGGGACAAGTCTCCTCTTGTAGCAGTGTACCATTAGGCTATGCTCTCTTTGATAGGAAAAAAAATAATCATCTCCATGCTGAAAAATTAGCCGAATAACTTATATCTATAACAGGCCCTATCCTAATAGTTCAAAGTTGGTTTACCTGCATTTTCTGAAAGTTTTTTTAATTTGTAGCCCATCCATATGCCAATTTTTATTGGGTAAGTAGCGGATATGACCCTGTTTATTCTCATTTTCTAATTAGCCGGATAAAGTAATAACTAAAAAATTTTGGAAAAATTACCGAAGTGCCTCTAGATTAACAGTCCTCTCTAAAGGGATTTTTTTTTGCATGTTACATATTATTCAGAGACTGCTCTATTCTCTCTCTCTCTCTCTCTTTCCAACTAAATATTTATTGAATGTTTTCTATGTATTAAAAAATGCAAACCCAATGACACTAAAATGCTAACCCAATGACACAAATTTTGATTCCGAAAAATCTAGGAAGGAAAATAAATGCCAAAAATAATAATTTTATTAAATAATCAAGAAAATAGAGAACAATCCTTTATTTTTGATTATACTACAACTGGAATCTTCCTCTGATTAAATCTCCTTGGAAAAGTTAGTGCAAGGGCTGTGATAGCTTGATTTTGAACCGGTGGTTGAATTTCTCTTGAATTCTTCAAGGTTAAAGAAGACAAATGGATTTTCGAATGAGGGTCGATGAGGGCTTGATCTCGAATAGTAAGTTGAAAGCCTTTGATGAAGAACGACGTAGATGTGACACGCTTATTGTTATTTTTCTTCAGAAACTTCAGAGTTTGTGTTGAGTCAGAGCTTTGGTAGAGCTTCAATGTTTTGTTTGTCTCTTTCTCTGTGTGTCCTCTAAAATGTGAAGGGTGGGTTGTTCAATTTGGAAACACCCCAATATTATGCGATTTTTCCATAAATAAGGGATTTGTTTCCTTTTATATGGAAATCAATTCAAATTTAAATTTTAATTAATTTAAATTTAACCAATCTTTTCTTTAAATGTTTAAACCTTCAAGATTTTGACACGTGTCCATAGATGGGACCTATGTTTGTGGAATTTAATTAATCAAGGAATATTTAACTTCTTGACCAATCCGACGGTGATTAAACCATCACAAATTTTAGGCGTCTACAAATTGTCCCCACTTCATAGCTTGGCGACATGTATGCTTGTCATGCATGGATAGCGAGCTTTGAAGTGTCTTAGCTCCCAAGTATATCTTAGGCTCCACTTGGCTGATTCCATCCTTTGGTGTGACTTAGAGCAATTTTTTTTTTTTTTTTGCTCGCTATCTTATAAAGTTCCACCAACTTGCTCTATCACAATGGAAAGCCAGGAGATTTCCTTCCCTCTTAATCTCTAAATACATATACATATAAATATATATATATTTTGTCTCTTTTGGTAGGCTTACTAGTTAATCAATGCATTAAGGAAACCTCTCAACTTAGTAATTTTTCTTGACTTGATTGGGATCACATGGCCTATTCTCAATAGGTAATAAAAATTTTCATCATCATATTGACTTCCTTTCTTTGGTGATCAATTTCCGTAATAATATGGTAGCTAACAAAGTCTCCTTTCCAGCATGGTGGTGTCGTATAGAGAATATATTAGGTGACCAAAATTTGTGTAGGAAAAAGATTGACCAAAGTTGCCATCTTAATAATGGATCTTTGAATTTTTATATATATGTATACATATATATATATTTTATGGATCACCAAAAGTCAAGCCACATCACCTGCTTATTAGCAATACCCATAATTATTTGAGGTGGTAGGAAAGAGTAAGGAAAGCTGACTCTTGTATTCCTTCATTTTCCACTCTCTTTGTTTAGTTGATATGAAAAGTTAGCAATGCGACGTAACAATAGGTTGATTTTGTGCCAAACAAAATCAATGTGACGTAGTAAACTTTGGTGAATCTGTATCTTGTCCTCCAATATATTGGGCACAATCATACACTTGCCATGTAAACCTTTGACAAACTATATTTCATCAATTTATTCTTTGCCATTTTTATCTTGGATCAAATATTTTATCTAGCACTAACCATAGGAATATAAATCTTCAAAATTTCAACAACTCCAAATAGCAATTTGCTCTCGTCATAACGAATGATATATGATATATCATTATCATAGAAAATTGACTCTGTTATTATTATTATTATTATTTTTATTTTTTTGACCTTCCTTTCTTGCACTAAGAATACAAGAAAACTCAAGTAACAGACCACCTCACGCCTAGTCAGGATACGACATGATTGTTACTAACACCACGCAAACTCATAAAGCGATTTTGATTCTTTTTAGTGAAAGAATCTTGCCATCTCTTGCATTAGGAAACTTCTTTCTTGCTCCACCGGTACTGAAGATTTCATTTTGCTTTCCATCACAGGCATTTTGACCAATCCAAAATCTTGAGATTGTATCTCATGGGAATCCTGTCAAGAAAGAGAAGTCGGATTTCTTGAATGGAAACAAATGGGTCTCTCCAATGGTACATAAGCTGCACAATGAGAGGAGTGACTTCAGATTTCCAAACAATGAGTGAGACCAGCCCTTTATAAAAATGGCTCTTAGTCTTTATACAATAGACCATATGAGCACAAACTGATCATTCTTCTGTCTTTTTTGGTTACATTTTTTCACTGCCAACGTCCACGGTGTTGTGCAGCGAGGAGATAGAGAAACATGGCTGGGTTGTTGCATGTGGAATGGTTCGACTCCATATATGAGACCAAATGTTACAGAAGTGTAGGAAACCCTCTTTCGCAACTTGTGTCACTAATCTTCGGAATTTGATAAGGTTCTCTTCTTATGCAAATTTCTATTCAAATTACTTTGCTTATACAATACATCAATATGTTTTCCTTTGCACTGTCTTTAGTTGATATGCTCATCTGTACGCGGCATGTATACTTGTCCATCACAAAAGATAATTGGTGTCATCCATATACAACAAGCTAAAATATGCTAAGAGTGGCCAAGTTTTAAATTTATAAAATGCCACAACTACCTCTAACTAACGTAGCAAGGGTGAGTAGGGATTGTCCACAGGGATTTGGGACAGTATTGATAAGGAAACAATGTAAGGGTAGTAAGTTAAGTTATCAAAATATGGTTTGATTGGTTGTTTTAACTACAAACTAAGCTAAATAAATTCAATGTAAAATAAGCAAAGTAGATAAAGGATAGGGAAAACAAGAGAGAGAGATCTTGGGACTTAGAGGTCAACACTAAACATCACCTTTCTAGATACTCAATGTGTAATGAATGAAGGGAAACATGCGTTGCAATCATAGTGTGTGTGATTGATTGGTTTAACAAGCATGGATGACTAATTAAGTATACATTGTCTAGACAACTTAATGAATAGTACAATATATCAAATTAAGCCATTATTCCTTCTTTTAAGCTCACAATCCAAACACATCATAAGAACTAGAGAAATATATTACTTGCATTCATAAGCATCGAATATCAAATAACATGCATGGATTGTCCTCTCATCTAAGAAAGTAAGGCAACTACACTACAACTAAGCTAGGGACATGAAACTTAAACTAATTAAACTAAGAAAGAGGCACAATCCATCAAGAAATGAGTATGAACCATCAAATAAACCAGAAGAGTATTCTATTAAAGCACCATGTGTTGACAATCAGTAGATTTATAGCATCAACACACATAGACATTCATCAATAACACAAAAACTAAAGATAAACACATGAACATCTATTCTAGCATACATTGATATATTGATAGAATGAAATAATTAATTGGAAGTATTAAACCACACAAATTATTGTATAAATAAGATTCATATATAAACAAGAGTCAAGACAAGAATTACAACACTAATCCCTTCAAAATACAAAACATCAAGGTCTGAAAGGCATGCCTAGGGCCAACTCTAGCCTTAAGAAGATGTTTAGCCACTCATTGATGTAGTTCTCCAACCCTCAAGGGTCATCTTCATGGTAGGAATTGTAATAACCCGGTCATTTTTCTTCCTTTCATTTCTCAGATTTTCACGAATATTTTTTTTCCGTTTATCTTTTCTTTCCTGAGTTCGATTTCTTGTCACTTAGTGTCATCTTAAGTGCTCGGGGATGGTTTCTGAGACTTTTTTCCTTGGTTTGAAGACTTCCTTTGAGGACCGAGTCATTTTCACATTTTCACTTTTGTGACACTATTCACTTTTCATCTTTTTCTCATCGTCATTTTGTTGGCAAAACCTCACTTTTCGTGTTCGGATTTAATTCCAATTTTTGCATGTATCCATGTTTTTTAAATTCCATGCTATGTGTATTTTTACTTTGTAGAAAGGCATGTTAAGTGTTTACTTTTCTTGTAAAGGGTATGGATGCATAACCTTTTTGTAATATTTTAAACTTTTGGGGTTTTAGTGTAATTATGTAAAATAATTATTTTTCGTCTTAGGACCATTTTGCAATTTAGTTTGGAAGATATTTTCAAAAAGGACCTTTTTGCAGTTTCTAAAAAGTGTGACAAGTGTCACACTCTCATTGGTCCACTTGTTGACATTTGTGTGGAAACACTTTGAGGCCTTGGATGAG